>APFE031504144.1:158146-243204 GCA_000404065.3 Pinus taeda | reverse complement strand
TGACTCCATATGAAGCAGTATATGGTCAACTCCCGCCTTCACCTACTTCATATCTCAAGGGCTGCTCAAAATTCCAAGTAGTGGATCAACTCCTACAACACTGCACAACTATGCTCGCCCATCTTCGAGAGAATCTTCACCAAGCTCAGAACCGCATGAAGCAACAGGTAGACCAGCATCGCTCAGAGCGCCAATTTCAAGAAGGGGATCAGGTCTTTTTACGACTCCAACCATATAAGCAAGCATCACTCAAAGACAAGGGGTGTCAGAAACTCTCTCCCAAATTCTACGGACCATATAAAGTACTTCAGCGCATTGGAGAAGTGGCCTACAAGTTGGCTTTGCCACCTACTGCAAAAATCCATCTAGTTTTTCATGTCTCATGCCTCAAGAAAGTGATTGGGAACAATTGCAGAATTCAGACTAGTCTACCAGAATTGGACGAAGAGGGATCCATCTGGCTTCAACCGGAACAGGTCCTCGACACACGAGTCAAGCAACTGCGCGGCCGTATGATTAAGGAAGTCCTAGTCAAATGGAAAGACACCTCTCCAGAAGACGCAACTTGGGAGCCAACCACTATTCTGCAGCAGTTTCCGCAGCTTCAACCTTGAGGACAAGGCTTGTCTTAAGGGGGTGGGCATGTTAGGGTCCCACCCTAACCCCCTTATCTATGTAATGGGACCACGTCATAGTCAAGAGTCAATAAAGCCCATATTAATAATTGTAAGTGGTTAATCCGCAATTAATAACGGAACCACAGTTAGTTGCAAATGGGTCGTAGTATTAGATAGATGGTATTAGTAATACGCAGTATTGGCCTGTGGTATTACCTATAGGAGTCACATATAAAGGATAGAAACTCCTGTGAGGAGCATCATGTCTTATTTTTGTAATCGAGCTCTGCTCTATTGGAGGTTGCCCCCTCAAAGAGGCAAGTGAACATTACTCTCTGAATAATAAAATCATTGCCATTTTGTGTTCTGGGTATCTTTTCTTCACATATTCTGTGTTCTCGGTATCTTTTCTTCGCATATTCTATATTTGGGTATCCTTTGCAGGTTAAGAGCATAACATGTGTGGAGAAGATCATCTAGAAATGAATTTCTTTATAATGTAGAAGGTGACTGTCTTAGAGTAGTAGGATCATGTGAAGTAGGGATGATGCAGATGGTGATTTGCTTATAGACTTAGAGAGGAGACCTAAGTTTAGTAGTGAAGATGGCTACCCTATTCGAGGATGATTAGTAGTTTTGTGGAGTTTCACATGGAGATATGAGTAGCATATATTTTGAGATTGTTCTACCACACCATTTAAAGATCAGGACCACTCTAACGGATTGGATAAAGGAGTTAGAGAGGAGGGTGAGAAAGCTAGTGCAAACATTAGAAGGTGAGACATCGAAGAAGGATATTGTGATGGCATCAATGGTTCAGAGATGGGACCAAGTGAGTGCACCTTGGTATCTTGAGGCCACAGAAGCATGACCACTGCATCAACATTGAGCCTAAGAGGTTAGCAATGATATTTTGAATTGGAGAGACTAGTTGAGGAAGCAGAGGGTAGGATTAGCTCATATCCACCTTTTTTATCCTATGTGACAAGGAAGTATGGAGGAATGCTTCTAGGAGAGTAGATGAGAGATGTGGGTGGTGGTTACTACGACTACCACAACTTTACATCACATTGATCCATGAGTAGATGACTCGCTATTGCAATTGGATGGAGAGCTAACATCATGCAAGTGCTTAGGGTGGTATCTCCATAAGAGGAAAATTGACATGAGAGCTTGGATGCTATGAGGTTAAGGAAATTACACTCTGTGAGACATGAGTTCCTATGGAACTTGGTGGGATGATCATATTAGCTACCTCATTAATCAAGTGACATGAGGGGATCCAACACATGATGAGATGAAAAAGTTATTTCTAGAGATGAATTTGAAGAAAACATTGAGAGGAGCTATACATCATGATGATTATATCCATAGAAAGAGGTGATCAAGAGTTTGTGGCTAGACTATTGTCAGGATGGAAAAACAAATTGAGTGGGGGAGGATCTTAGGCCCTAAAGTTGGGCATGCCATTAAGTAGGCATGCGACAATGGGGACATCTCCATCGCACCATTTTGTGACTTTTATATCACAAATAATGTGACATTATGATGGTTTGGTTGAGGATTGTACAGTGTGCCAAGGCTTCAACAAAATCAAGATGCTCACATATAACCAAGAGGTGCAGGAAAGAGCGTGCCTAGCTGAGTGGCAAGAAACAATTTTAGGGTTTGCAATTGAGTGCACATGGAATTGAACAAGGACAACTTTGTGCATGGGCACCACAAGGGGATGACATGAAAAGTTGCCAAACCGAACACATAACTTGCTCAAGTGATGGAGAACCAAAGATTAGGATTGATAGAGCCCATCAACTTGGCTGCATGACACCACAAAGGTGATCACATGACCAAGTGACATTCCACCAAATGAAGCATGGAATGTGTCAACACGATGGTGAGAACTTAGTTGAGTACTAGGACTAGCGAAGGGAGGATCTAGTGTAAACAAAGGTATGACAATGCACAGGCGAGCTGAGGCATGGGGTGAACCAAATGTGGGTTAAGTTGACCTAACCTAGGGTGAAGGGTCACAACCATAAGGGAGAACCCCATGAGGACGAGGCATATGAATATGTCAAAGGTGCAATAATTAGGAGACCAAACACACAATGAACATAACACAAGAATGGGAGAGCCAAAACAAAGAGGAGAAGCAGTGCAAGAATGAACCATGTATAAAACAAAATTGAAGGATGAGGGAGGATCTCCACTAAGTCTATGCTAGGGTAGACAAATCGAGCGAGCTAAGTGTAGAAGACAGTAAGGTGCTGCAATAAGGTGAAGACCCTAACGAATTGTTAAAACCAAGTGGGAGGGTTTCTTTAGCAAGTAAATTCTATTTCTGACTTGTTTGTTGTAAATTCTTTTAAAATAATGCCCTCACAGAGTTGGAGAAATTAAGTATATATGTGAGACATGCGTTTGCACATATCTGAAAAGGGGAGATTCTAAGAAAAAGGCATAGATATGGCCAAAGCTATCGAGAACGCCACCACTTAGATCAAATTCTGTCGAGATTGAAACCCGCCCATTGATTTCTCGCGCAGCCCCTGTCGCTGGCTTTCTTTGGTCTTGTCAAACAAAAAGCAAGACAGGGACAAGAGCGACCTTCCAATCAACCTATTATTATCGTCATCTCTTATTCCAAGATATCAAATCAACTTTGTTAAAAGAACGGCCAAATCAAACCAATGGCTGGGCCAGGCGCAGTATTCGGAAGTAAGGTTGCGAATTTGTAAGTGTTTTCAGCCTTTCCATTTTCATTTTCGTATCACAGACGATACCGGCTGTCTATCGAGACAATATATGACTACTCGCTTCCGAGAATGTTCGCCGCTTTATGAGTTCGCATAGGGAACAATACGTGGCAAATAAAAAGAGAGTTTTGCAAAGACAAAGTTATTAGAAATGTTAGAATCAATTTCTTTCCTGTCTTCTGAGAGATTCCCCGTATTAACTTTATAATTCTGAGTCCTGAGAAGCCACGTTTCATTCGAAGAATGGTTGAGGTGATCCTGATTGCGTATTGTCTGTGATGTGGAGAGTTTTATCATTCTCGCCATGTATAGTTTGGTAGCAATGTGTCTAGTGTTTGGTGTATATTATTTGTAATCATTTCATTGGTTTATACAATGAGAGCATATATAAATAGTAGTCAGATTTTAGGTCACTTCTAGGTTTCTATTTCCAATTCCACTGCAATATAAATGCAGTCTGACATGCAAGGGGAATAAGGGTTGCCTTGCATTTATATTTCTTTCAAAGTTGACTTTGGCATGTTAGCAGCAAGGCAACCCCCTATTCCCATTGCATGTCAGAAGCATTTATATTGCAGTGGAGTTGGAAATAGAATTTGCCCACCTCTAAATTTATACAACTTCTATCACTATCATTACGTCAGTCAGTTGTACCCAACACTTGAAATTTGTTTACACGGATGACATAGGCTGTTATCAATTCCCTCTTTCTTGTTCCTTTACTTCATCATTATTTGATTTTATCTTTTTTTAATTATTATTTTTATCCGCAGGAAACCCTAGAGCCGCTATGCTGAATGAAAGCGTTCTGTAAATAGTTAGAAGTATTGAAGATTGAGGACACTTGTGCAGAACTACTTGACAGATACTATCGATGTATCTTCTTCTGCGAAGACTCTAAGCAACACCAGCAAGAGCGGACGAAATGCTTGAAGATTGTACCAGACGGCCATTTAGATGTACAAATTTGATGAGAAGTATCGGGGTTTCCGTCTCTGCTAACCTCTCTTTTTTTCATACAAGGAGAAGCATAGATGGTGGAGTTTTGACAATGGTATTAAAAGCAGAAGGTGCATGAATAACGTTATATATTTCTATAAATTGGCGTATGTTAGAGGTGTTACTAGGTTGCGTATGTGTGGTGCATATGCTTGAGAGTGGGCTGGTAAATGCATATTCAGTTGTGTAAAGTATTTTTTTAGGTTGTGGTATTTTCTATTTTTTTGGTTTACGTACACACATGGGAAAATTTGGACACATCAATCTCACAAAAAAATTTGGGCAGATTAATTCGAAAAGGAATCTTTTAAAGCCTAACCTCACAGGTGTGGAAGAGAATTGACCCCGGAGGACTAGACCTGTTGAGCTAACCCTTGGGGCCTCAAAGTATTCTCTAATTGTATAAGTTGCTATTTGTATTTGTTCTTACTACATGAAGGAAGGGTGCAATTTACTTGTTAGATGCTTTGGAATTTTTATGTTATATTTTTTAGTTGAATTGGTGAGGATTTAGTAGCTATTTGTTTGAATCATAATTTACTTGTTAGATGTTTTGTTTGAATCATAATTTACTTGTTATATGTTTTGGAGTTTTTATGTTATATTTTTTTTAGTTGAATTGGTGAGTATTTAATAGCTATTTATTTGAATCACAATTTTCAGTTCTAAACTTTTCATAGTAAAAGTGTGCAATATTGGATGCTTCATTATAAATGCATTTTAAACAATTGTAGACGAAATTTAATCTAATTCTAAGTTAAAAAATAAAATAAAACTTATAATAGTTACACAATGCCATGGAATATATATATTTGGCTACTTTTCAATAAAAGGAAAAAAAAAATAAAGATAGAAAGATTTTTTTAATATTAACTATTTAACAAATTTTTAACCAAATATTTTGAAAATTTTGAATTACAATAAAAATAAAAAGAAAATCAAATAAAATAATGAAATAATAAAATTAAAGAAATTATAAAATAAATTTTCAAAAAATTAAAATTTTAATAAATAAAAAATAGAAATTACGTTGTTTTATTATTTATAAATATTAAAAGAATAATTCTTATTCTATTAACAAATAATATTTCATTAATTGTTGTCCATGAAGTTTTGCATAGACAATGATCAAAGGCTTTGTTAAGGCACTCCTTGATGTGAAGTCACTAGTTCAATTCCCCACCTTGGTTGGTGTGATATATTGGACACGATGAAGATGTAATCCTATCAAACTTACAAAAAAATATATATTTTATCAATTGTGTATCTAAGAATCTTATCATTTCATTTCTAACCTAAGAAAGGATACTAAAGAAAATAAATCAACCGTGAAGTACAATATATTATATTAAATATATTACAAAAGTATACCTATTATATTAAATATCTAAAGAATATTTTATTTATGAGCCAACATTATTTAAATGTTTTGTATAGTTAATTTTTTTTTTTTTAAATTTTAAATATTTTTTTTTTTTGCCCTTACACATGGTATTGGGCTATAGAATGAGCCTCTCAACTCAATAACAAATACAAATTTTAAATATTGTTTTCAAAAAATTGTTTTTATTTTCATAATTTTTTTTGATTAATTTTGAAAATATATATAATTTTACTTGATTTGAAAATATACATGGAAAATATCTATTTTTTTGAATTTATTATTAGTATTACATGGCTTTAGGTTTACTTATCAGTCCCTCCCACAGCATTCTAGCAATTGAAAAAATTAATTTATAATTATTAGATTTATATTTTGAAGGCAGCTCCTACTATGCTGAATGAAAGCATGCTCTAAATATTTAAAAATAAGTACGGAAAATCGAAGACACTTGCTACTGTAAGCCCATCTGACATTTATGCTTTTTATATATATCGACGTGCACAGATACTATCCATGTATCTTTTATGAAGACTCGAAGCAGCACTAGCAGAAGATTGTACCAGACCATTAACATTTACAACAGATTGTACGAGACCATTAACATGTACAAACTTGATGAGAAGTCTCCGGGTTTTGGTCTCTTCTAACCTCCTTTTTTCTTCTATATAAAGAGGAAGCGTAGATGGTGGAGTTTTGACAATGGCATTAAAAGCTGAAGGCGCATCTAATTTAAAGCACTTTCAGATGAAGTCTAGGGTTTCGTTTTGACCAGTGATACTAGATACATAGTCAAAGATTTTGGTATTTTATTTGAGAAAAATATATGGAGTTATTTAGTAGATACATAGTCAAAGATTTTGGTATTTTATTTGAGAAAAATATATGGAGTTATTTATCGTTTTAAAGTAGATATTTGTTATTTTATTTCTAATTAACGTAGTTATTTGCTAGTGTACATCTTAATAATGAATTCTTATGTTTTTTTTGGTCTTTTGGTATATGTATCTCTATATAGGTGGCTGCTGTGATATGTTTATTTTATGGTGGCTGTGATATGTTTATTTTATTTGATGAATTTCTATGTTGTAAATATTTTTGCTGGTTTATTTTTTTGAATTAAGGAGGTGTATTTATCTATGTTTTGATAGGAAGTTATTTTTTTGTATGCCTATATGAAATATACTTTCAACATATATGTAAAATGTAATCTTAAGGAGGTCTATTTATCTATATTTTTTTAAGGAAGTTATTTTTTGTATGCCTATATGAATTATACTTTCAACATATATGTAAAATGTAATCTTTTGATTTCATATAATTGAAATGATAAAGTTTTCTAAAATTGTTTGAAGTTTTTGTAAGGGCCTATGCCTAGATCTTTTTCTAAATTGGTCTTTTTAATATTTTCTGTCATATGATTTTTGAGCCTAAATGTGAAAATACATACGAAATGATTTTTTTTTATTTATATGATTGAAAACTAAGAATTAAAAAAAAGAGACAAAGATGAAATAAGATCGATGAAAGAAATTGTTGCAAATTCAACTGCTGATGAGATTAAACTTCGGATTGAACTTATGGTCCCTTGGATAGGCACAACTTGCCAACATGTTTTTTGCCAATTGTTTACAAATTTAAACTACTATTTTATATGTTATAAATATTTAATAAATTTTAAATAATTTATAATAAATAATTAGAAAAATAAAATATAAAATATAAAAATATAAATGCATAGCTTAGCATGTACATCAAACATAAAAAAATTAATTATGTGGGGAGACATGTCTATTTTGGAATAAGTCTTCCATAATTTTAATTTAATTATTAGTAATTATCAAGTGGATGGTAAAGATTTAACCTCCATAGCATCTACTAGAATATTCTTAGTAGTATACATAAACCAAATGCAAAGATTTATTTCCATAGTAATGATGCCATTTTACCCCTTTTAACTAAATTCATTAATTAAAAAAATATGTCATTCTTAAATGAGTTATGGTTTTTTGGGCATGTTGTATTTATAAGCCACAACTATAACACTCTCCTCCCACATTTACCCAAGCTAATCGGTCCATTGGGGTAAACATACGACGAAGAGTTACTATGATATGATTCAACCTCCTATATCACCTTAAGGAAGTAGAACCAACTGACCAATACTTTAAAGGCCCCCCTTAGGAGCTACACAACCTTAAGGAGCCAACCACCACCTCTAGGTGTCCAACCCCTGAGAGAACATTCTTCTTGACTGAACTAGACCCCCAATCACTACCATGAAAATCCATCCATGCGACTGAGACCCTCCATTCGGCTCCACAACAAGGATTCCATGTGATTTTGGCCTTTTCTAGGCAGTTCTATGCAAGCAACCCCAAATTCTGAGCCACTTTTTTAGGCTAGGACTCAGGCATCTACCCAGAACTTCATGAAACTTCTAGAAATGACAAATAATATTGAGACAAGGCTACTAATACAAAAAATTGAATAATGACTTAACCTAAATGCTACCGGCCATGACAGACATTCCGTCAAACATATCATAAACATGTAATCTACAAGTCATAGTAATGGATTTTAACATAAGGCTCTCATACTTATCTGAGATTCGTCAAGAAAGCCACATGCCCTCTCATAATAACTTCATTATCATCTATTAGGTCATACATTTATTAACATTTCATTTTCTAATCAAAACACGATGAGAGCCATGACTAAGATCTGTCATAAAACATGCTTGTAACCAAGATAATAACAATGATAGAAAAACCATTAGAGCCACATAATATTAAGTAAATTTACACATAAAACACAACAAGAAAAGAAATCTTATTAACATATGCAAAATCCAACCAAACCAGGGACTTACCACTCAACCATAGATTGCGCTGAACCAAATCGTTCTTTCAGCCAATCACCATCGTTCCATATTCCAAGCATGAATATGGGAATTACAACAAAACAACCAAGTCTTCCTCAGGATTTACCACAATCCACTAAGGGATTCCTAGGCCCAAGTGCTCATCTATACAACTAGGCTTTATCGAAATCCTGCCAAGGGATTCCTACGCCCAAACAAGAAGCATATGCTACCAGAATTTACCACAATCCCAACACATACATGTCAAAATATCACTAGGCCTATACAAGCATGGACACCTCCAGATCTCTTCACCTAAACTGTGAGGAATTTTTCCATCTCCATCCTTTAGAGTTTGCCATATATCCCTCCATTCACCGATCAAGGATTCCTAGGTCTAACAAGGGCATACAAAATCAGACTTGATCACAATCCAAACTTCATCGATCCAGGGATTCCTATGCCTTGTGTTTCCTCCTGAGACCATCCCACTCAGTTTCTAAACCATCTGACAATCCAACTCAACCAAGTAAGAGAAACCCCATCACACCGTGGCTATCTGGAAATGGCAAGGCAAGACTGAAACCCATTGTCACACTTGGAAAAAACCATGCCAATAAAATTAAGAGAACCAAATACACATATGCATGTACCATGCATGGAAAAACTAGCAAGGAAATCATACAAGAAACTTGATACCTCCAAGTAATCTTGCTTTAGCCACTTGATCCTGATCTTCCTTTCTTGATATTCTCTTCCTTTCGCTTTCTTGCTCCAAGTCGCAGGTATGCCACACTCCTCCAAGAGTGCTCCAAGAAAACTCTAAGTGTCCAAGAGTATGAGAGAGATGATAAAGAGATAGCTCCAAAACTGAACTAACAAAAGGTTGTGAACTGATCCCCAGAAGCCTTTTTATTAACGAGGCCTCTATTTTCTTCAATTTCCATTATTTTTCATTCATTTAGCCCCTCACATGCAACCTATGACCTTTCAAATTCCTTTTCTCCTAATTTCTATTATTTTCATAACTAAGATGCCAAATAATGCCTCTTACCTTTCCAAAGCCTTTGCCATTTCCTTTTCCAATTTCCTTAGCCGTAATAATCAAATGAACACCCATACTAGGATGTTTTTCCCAACATTAAGTTTGGAATACATGTCCCATGACCTTGGTCTTATTTTGTTTTCTTTTATTAACTTTATTACATGGATTTTTAACCCGAGGCTATTACATATCCCTCCCCCTTAGCGGAACACCGTCCTCAGTGTTCAATGACACCTACAACTAGCAAGACCACTGAAAAGGAAAACATACTTCACTTGGAGCTTTATAACTTAGCTCAATGCAGTATTTACGGTGATCATCTTGCTAAAAAGCAAACCAACATGACAAACACAACAACATGACAACTATACCACTTATTGGAGCTTTATAACACAACTCATGGTGGTATTTACAACCATATATATATATATATATATACACACACACACCAAAACACCATGCCAAAATATATATCAAAATACATCCGCTCAACTAGATAATAGAGAAGCATACATAACTCCCATATGATCAACCATCTCCCATGTATGTTCAACAGGACTAAAGTGATTCCAATGCACTTTAACCTGCTCGATTTCTTGATTACAGAGCATGGGCATCTTTCTTTGCAAAATACACTGAGGTTCTGGTTGGGATTCTCCTTCTGGATCCACCTAGAATATAAACCAATTAATAACATTATCAACATCCTTTACATATATTTTAAGCAATGAAACATGGAAAACATCATAGAATTTCATTGTGAGAGGTAGTGAAAGTATGTAGGCCATTGGTCCAATCCTCTCAAGGATCTCAAAAGGCCCATAATACTGAGGTTCCAACTTCGTACATGACCAAATCCTTAAGGAGCTATTCTTGGGCTTGATGCGAAAGTACACATGTTCCCCAAATCGAAACTCCTTAAACAACTTGTGTTGATCTGCATAACCTTTTTTCTTTTCCTATGTTGCCTTTAGATTGTTCTTGATAACCTGCATTTCCTGTTCCATCTCTGCAAACATGTCCAGTCCTATTAGCTCCATGTTCATTGGATCACTCCAACTGATGGGAGTATTACAACTCTGCCTGTAAAGTGCCTCAAACAGACTCATCCTCAGTGACTCCTGATACCCATTGTTGTAAGAAAATTCTACCGATGGAAGATACTCTTCCCACTTTTGCTATGGATGCATGACGTACATTCTCAACATGTCCTCCACAAACCTGTTGACCCTCTTTATTCTCCCATTTGTTTGTAGATGATAAGTTGTGCTGAAGGCCAACTCTGTACCCAAACCTGCAAACAACTCTTTCCAGAACCGAAGTGAACTTAGCATCTCTGTTTGACTCAATCTTCTTTAGTACATCATGCAACCTCACTATATATTTGATGAAGACCTTTGCTATGTCACTAGCTAAATAAGTAGACTTCACTGGAATGAAGTGTGCTACTTTTGTTAACGTGTCCACCACCACAATCCATGGAGATGACCTCCCATTTCCACTCTAGAATCATAATCAACTATAGTAATCTACTTGGATGCTTATGCTCTGCTTTTACCTAATGACAATCCAAGCATCTAGCCACAAAATCTACCACTTCCTTCTTTAGATTTGACCAATAATAGAACTTCTTCAAAGTTGTAAATGTCTTATAATATCTTGGGTGACCTGAATGTGGTTTAACATGTAATTCCCTTAAGATAATATTCTTGAGCTCATTGTTTTCCAACACATATATCATGTTCCTAAATTTGACCAAACCATATGCTGTAAGATGATAGTCCACATCCTATTCACATGTACCTTGCTGCAACCGGTGCCTAAGCTCCATGTACCTGTCATCTTGCTGTCAAATCTGTAAGATCCAATCATGTAGATCCATCCCACAAGAACTCATAGTTGCTATGTTATTTACCTATACTCTCATGATATGAGCATCTGCAACCTTGTTTTCCTTTCCCTCAATGTACTTGATCTTGAAATGAAACTCACTGATCATGGCTAACCATCTATATTGCATGGCATTCAGATTCAGTTGGTCAATCAAGTATCTCAATCTATTATGATCCCTAATAAGTACAAATATCCTGCCAAGAAGATAATGCCTCCACATCTTCAATGCATGGATAATTGCTGCCAACTCAGGATCATGCGTAACATAATTCTTCTCGTGATCATTCAATTTCCCGGATTCATAACATACCACCTATCCCAACTACACTAGGACTCCACCAAGTCCTCTCTTGCAAGCATATGTACATAAAAAAAATATTTGTTCAGATATGAATCTTTAAAACTGGAGCATTTGTGAACAACTACTTCAACTGCTCAAAACTGGATGCACAGTCCTCTGTCCATTCAAACTTCTTACCTTTTCTTTGCAATGATGTAACAGGATATAAAATGTGTGAGAAGTTCCTAATGAAACTCCTATTGTAACTTGTTAACCCCATGAATGACCTTACCTCATCCACATTCCTAGGAGGTCCCCATTCCACGATAACTCTTATCTTTTTTGGATCCACTCCTATGCCTTCCTTGGAATCAACATGTCCCAAGTAGTGTACCTTTGTTTGAAAGAAATTGCATTTGCTAAGCTTGGAATACAATTGATTCTCTCTTAGTAATCTCAACATTGTTGCTAAATGCTCGACATGCTCTTCCTCATTCTTAGAATATATCAATATATCATGAATGAACATAATAACAATAATGTTTAGATAAAGACACAACACACTATTCATCAAGCACATGAAAGTAGTTGAAGCATCAATGAAACCAAAAAGAACCACAACAAACTCATAATGCCCATACTTGGTCCTGAAAGCTGTCTTCTAGATGTCCTCTTCTTTCATGCATACCAGATGATATCATGATCTCAAATCAATCCTTGAGAACAATACTACTCCCTTCAATTGCTCAAACAAATTGTCAATCCTCAGGAACATATACTTGTTCTTGATGGTTACCTTTTTTAACTGCTTGTAGTCAATGCATAACCTGAGAGTACAATCCATTTTTTTTTTTGTTTTGTTTTGTTTTGTTTGTTTGTTTGTTTTGTTAGTTAGTTAGTTAGTTAGTTTGTTTTTGTTTTTTTTCTAACAACACTAGTGCACCCCAAGGTGATACACTTGGCCTAATGTATCCCTTGTCAAACATTTCCTTCAACCACAACTTTAGGTCTACTAACTTTGATGTGCTCATCCTGTATGGTACCTTTGATGTTGTTTCTTCCCTTGGTACCAATTCAATGGAAAATTCCACTTCTCTATGAGGTGACAAATTTGAAATCTCTGTGGGAAATACATCCTAAAACTATTGTAAAACTAGGTACTTTCTCAATACCTCTCCATCCCGAACACCCTTACCTTTATCACTGGAAATATGTATTGAAAACAACACACACCTTTTTTTCCACTGTAATGAGCCCCAGAAATGAGTAATTATATGGGCTTACTCAGCCTCCTAATTTGACTTAATCCACCATTCTCATTATTTTATTGCATATTTTTGATTATATTTATGCTAATAGAGTGAATTGGGTTAGTCATTATGCCAACAAGTCTAATGTGTGCTTTATGCAATTTTTTGGTAAATTTGGAGACAAAATCAAAGGTTTAATGAGCACTTGGCAGCCAAATTCGTGGAAGAAGAAGGGAGAGATTTGTAGGAAGGTGTCCCCTTCATTTATGAGCCCTTACCTCGAATTCTCCATCAAAAGCTCGGAGCACAAGGGGCAACCAAGCAAGTCAAGTAGGACTGCTGTTAACTGCAAGTTTTGGCAGCCGAGTTCCTAAAGTTTAGGAGGGCTGTTGGGGTCCTCAATTTGTATAAATAAGAAGACTTAGGGCCTCATTTCAGTTAGTCGATTTGTTAGTTCGATTTTAGTCAAATGTTAGTTAGATTTTAGTCAGTAGGTTAGCTCCATTTCAACACATTTTCAAGCTTTTTCTTGTAGACAGTTTTTGGGATGTAACTATTCTTTTGATCAATAAAGATGAATCCAACTTTGCACCAACTCTAATCTTCCTTAGGAGGCTGTAGCTCTTGGGTTGGGCCCAACCCAAGTGCTCAGTACCTCCTTTGTGTACTTTTATGTGTCTTTGCTGCATTCACAGAATAATTTCTGTTATCTAGATTAAAATTTTGCTTTGTTACTTAGGTTGCTTTTGATGATTAAAATAACTTTTCATGCTTTAGATTGATTTGATAGTTTGTTAATAGAAAAGATCTTCGAAAAATGCCATCAAGTAACCCCTGATCTCACCTCTCCCTCCTTGGGACCATGAGCTGAGACCAAGGCGTCCTTGCTGCCACAAAACACTATTTTTGCCTCTTCATGCAATTGCTAGTGTTAGATTTTTAGTTAGGAAAGTTGATACCAGCTGTACTTGCATGTTTAGAATCCATTCTTGCTTAGTTTCCATAGTTATCTTGCATGATTTTCTACCAATAAACTTCTGTTCATCATGTTTCTAGTTTCTAAGTCAAAGTAGGTTAAAATAGCTAGATCTTTGGTTTTTTTAGTCTTTCTTCGATCAGTCTTGAGAAATAGTGTGCAGAGCATCTGTAATACCTCTTTGCCTACCCTTACCCCATCAATGCAACCTGATTCATCCTCTAACTCAGATTCTTGCCTTTCATTTGCCACATTCTCTCACTTTGCCCAATTTCTACATTCTTGTGCATCATTGCTCCCTCCATCCTTGAACAAATCCAATCACTCCTTAGCCTCATTCACCAAGTCCTAAACCCCTTAACATCCTTATCCAACCTCCATTTCCACTTTCCCACCATTTTTCCTCCATCAACCCTCTAAAATCCTCTTTTCGGAACATCTTGTAGAAGCTACAAAACATTCTGTAGAAGCTACAATACATCCTATAGAACCCCTGCAGACTTCCTTTAGAAGCTCATGAAAGTGATTTCTTGAGATCCGATCACTGTGAAACTCTTTGGAAGGGTGCTAGGGACCCCTTAGGCCCTCTTCTAACCTTCCCAACCTCCTGCAAGCATTTCCTTTTGCCAATCCACCTCTGCACAGTAAACAACAGTTAAAGCACATGCATAATAATTCTGCCAACTTACTTAAAAATACAAAAAGATGTTTCTTTTTAGATTTCATTTTAGAAGTAGCTTAGAAACATGCACTTAACCTTCCAAAGAATCAATGGCATCTTTTTCAGTAGCTTTCATCCTTTTTCTTGCATCAGTAGGGCTAGTTGGTAAAACTAGGGTTTGCTAGGGTTTGCATTTCCTTTCAACTTTTTAGTTTCTTTCTGCAAGTAGATTAGCCTCCTTTGAGTTAGATTTCATCCATCACAGGTAAAAGCTTCTTCTAAGAGCTCATATAAGTTGGCTTAAGCTCCTAGCGGACTTGTGCGAGCTGATCAAGTGACAACCGCGGCAAGAGCTAGTACTTGTGCATATAGCACCGTCGCTTCCAAGTTTGTTATGAACTACCGGGTTGATAAAAGTAAAGAAGGGAGTCCTAGGAGTTACAACATTATTGCTGCAATACTGGAGCCCACCATCTTTTTGGCACTGTTGCCAGGGAAGTGTCAGAGTATTGGTGATTGCTGCTTTTCTTCTATTTTCGACTACAACCTTTTGCTAATTAGTTTATTTCATTTCCATTCTACAATTTCATTTCTGCAAAAGTAGATTAGACATTTCCTGCTTTCATTTCATTTCAGCAAGTGTAGATTAGATATTTCCCGCTTTCATAGATTAACATTTCAATTCTGCAAGCGTAGATTAGCATTTGAATTCTACAATTTCAATTCTGCAAGCGTAAATTAGCATTTCAATTCCGCAATTCCAATTCTGCAAGCGTAGCCTAGAATTTCATTCATGCAATTTCATTTCAGCAAAATAGATTAGTCCTTTCCTGCTTTCATTTCAATTCCACATTTTCATTTCATCAAGATAGATTTTAGTTAGTTACAGTTCAATCTACTTTAGTTTTTGCAGGTACAAGCAGAAAAAAGAAACAAAAATCAACCAAAAAGATTTCCTTTCATGCGTTGTAGGAGTAGAGCTAAGTCAAAAAAATGTTTGCACAACACCCCCACTGCTTCACACAGCCAACCTTCTCTCTTCTTTGATGGCTGTGATTAAGAAGAAACCCTAGGTGGACAACAAGACATATTTGAAGAACCTCTAGGGGAGAAGAAGAAGAAAACATTCCTATGGAGCAAATGGCTACAAACAAAAATGTTGGGAGCGGTACCTTATCCAAAAATGAATTTGCAAATCAGATGGAAGATTTCAAGAGCGATATGAGGTAGTTTCTTGCAATGCAATTAGATACCTAGTGAATCCAAAGGAAGCAAGAGGAAGCCGAGAGGGCTTTGGCCATCTTTTGTCCCAGGTGCACTATAAAGCATCTTAGGAATGAATGTCCATCAGATTAGTGCCCTTCCTTACCTAGAATCAAAGCTGCATATCAGAGGGCTAAAGGAGCCACTGAACCACTCTATTATATGAAGCAAAGGAGGCCACATGGACCCAGAACTTACCAGCAGGGAATGCAAGGGACATTCCAGATCTATTATAACCCCTATCAAGCCACTTCCATGCCTTCTTGGGGTCCCCGTGCTCATCCTTCCTGGTCCACACCCCCTCCTTGGTCATGTCCATCTCAATATCATGCTCAACCAACTACTCATCCATTTCACACCTATGCTCAGCCACAGCCTCAGTGGAATGCACCTCATCAAGGGTGGAGGCCCTAATACAACACTCCTCTCGCTCCTTTTCCTCCACCACCTACTCAACCACAACCATCGGCTACTGTTCCACCAATGCAGCCCCAAATTCCTGCTCAACTGAACTCGAACCCAAATAACAAGCAGGCTCATCAACTATATAGTGGGAAGCCACTTGCCCAACCACAACCCCATTCACATCCATCTCAAAAATACACCCCCACTCAACTACCTGTACCACCATTTTCAAACCCGCACATTGGAGTAGCTCAACTCAATTATAATGTTGAGGCACAACATGTCCAAAAAACTCCTCTTGAGCTCAATGATATTCACCATAGCTCAGGAAGATTATTGCAAAACAGAGATCATATTGACAGCATTGAAGGAACACATCCAACAAAAGGAGATTCAAAAGAGGAGATCAAAGGACCATGGGCTACACTTGATAAAGAGAAGACATCAGAATAAGAGATCGAGAGAGCTCCCTCATGGTTAACATAAAATCCTCCATGTATTCAAGAGAAAAATCAGTAAAAAGAGGAAGATGAGAAGGCCATGATAGAAAGTGACATGAAGAATGATCCAGATCAGCAAAAAGACCAAGGATATCATAGCTATATTGAGATATGGTTCCAGATGGTCACTAGGTTGCAGCAGTACTCTCTTCCTCAGCTATGTTTGATCCCTTCAAAGTCAAATCATTTGGTCTCTGAAATCCGGATACTTGTCAAAGCATGCATTTCAAGCCTCCATATCATTTTTTCTATCATCTCGATGTGCACATGGCTCCATTGTAAGTGTTCTTATACTTGAAAATGATTTTGTTTTTCAAGAAGGGTAGGGTAGGAAAAAAAAAGAAAAAATGAAAATAAGAGAAAAATAAAAGTCTAAGATGAAAACCTCCTCGGAGGCACCTCAGATTGGCTCATTGACTGAAAACCTCCATGAGGCAGTCAATGGGTTGGAAAGAAGAGAAAAAGAAAAAAGAATAAGATCCCTGGGTGAAAACCTCCATTGGAGGCGCCCAGGGAAGACAATTAGGGTGAAAATATCCATGAGGTGCCATAGTTGTTTTCCAAAAAAAAAAAAGAGAAAAGGAAAGAAGAAAAGAAAAAAAGAAAAAAAAACCTAATTTATATTGAATAATTGCAGGTTGGAGCAAGGACATTGCAGGTTGGGAGGGTCGCATAAAGCAAGGACAGAGGTTAGCACCAGGCTGCCAGCATCCCTCACCATCCATTCCTCCATGACCACCACCCTTTCCCAAGATTTGGTCCCATTCGCATTGAGATTTCACCTTCTACAAGAAGTTCTGTGTCTTCTACAGGAAGCCTACAAACAAGCCAAAGTCGATCTCTGAAGAGGACCTAAAGGCTGGGAATCTGTCCATGAGGCCTGTAAATATTCCTATTTCCATCCCTTACTCTTCTCCATCATTTTTTGTCCACCTCATTGCACTTCTTTTATGAAAACTGTTTTCTACAGGAAGTTCTTGTAGAAATTACAAAAAGCTAGAAATGGATTTTAAAAAGTAGTTTGGCGAACATGATAGCTTCATAAAGGGTTCATAAATCCTCCTACTATCTTCAAACCCCTCTTCCATCATTTTCATGCCTGCATTACAGCCCAAGCTCATTTTTTTCCTTACTGTGCAAAAACTGTAGAATGCTTTGAAACAAAAATACACAGAGCATAAATTTGTTTTTTCCCTAATGTGAAAATCGTGCATCCATTTACAAAACAATTTTATGGGGAGTTGTATAGGGATGATGGAAACATGTTCGAGCAATTGCAACCAATTCTAGTGTACGGTTTCCAAGAAATCAGCCTCCATCACCTTCAACCATTTTTGCATTTTCTCCATATCCATGCATCCATTTCAAAAGATGTTCCATGGGGAGATGCATATAGGTGATAGTAACCTACCCAAGCAGTTTCAACTAATTCCAATGCACGGTTTCTGAGAAATTGACCTCTGTAATCTTTAGCCATTTTCAGTTTTTTTTTTTTTTTTTTTTTTTTTTTTTTTTTTTGGAAATCTGTACATCCATTGACCACAATTTTGCTATGGCAGGTGCATAATGATGATAGAAGCATGCTTAGAAAGTTTCATGTCAATCCGATATATCGTTTGGGAGCTATGGAGAAAACAAGTTGCTGTCTTGTAAAAATTCGGCATCAACAGCATGAGGGTGCAAATCTGAAGGATGAAACAGACTTCTGCAACTTAGATCTAGCCAGAGGATGCATACATAAGAAAAATAGCCACACATCAAACAGCAAAAAAACATATAGCAAAAGGGATCCAGGCATGCAGCAATGGAATATGAGCATGCAACAGTAAAAAGAACCAAGCAGCACATTGACTTACAGGTTAGTGTTTAAACCAGTTCCTCTATTTGCATCTGTATGATTCGAAAGTGCATGAATGAATGAAATGGTGGGATTAAGCCAGAAAGCTAGCCAGTTAACCCACCACCCTCAACTAGTTCGATTGCACTCATTCGGAGGTCACCCAACACAAGTGTATAGCCATTCATGTGAAATTAAAAAAAAACAGATAGTGGTAGATGTTTAGAACTCCAATGCAACTGATGGTAAGGGATTACCAGTAGAAAACATCCAGTCCCATGATGAAACTACAATAGGGACCAACGGTCCGAATAATGACAACGCACATTTCTGCCACCTCATCTTCTCACACGAATCACGCTGCAGTTAAATGATGCTTGGCTGAAACTCTCACCACTCTTTGTTCACTGCGCCTTTAGGACATTCACAACTGAAGCATGCGTCCACCACTTCCAGATCAGCTAACCAGTGGTCCTTTGCAAGATTCCTTCCTGATTTTTCGAGATTTCTGCCTTTTTTATAGGAAACGAGAGCCTTCTACAGGAAAGGCAGAAAACAGCCGTGCAGAAAGAAAACCCAGGATTTTCAGCGAATTTCAAGCTCAAAACGAGGTAGGCTTAGGAAAACTTCTTTGTGCACGATTTTCTTGTGCAAGGTGGTGAATTAAACATGGCATCAAATTGGAAAATCAGTGAAAAATCTGCTTGTGTATTGAAAGTAAAATGTTTGCCTGTGTATTGCACTGAGTGTCCCAGTTTTTTTGCATCAAAATTCTCCTCCACGTTTCCTTTTTAAAAATTCTCCATAGGGAAGATATATGCAACTGTGGAGGCCAGCCTGCGTGTGTAAATTTTTTTTTTGAATTTGCTTTTCTGTCTGTGTGCTGAGAAGAAAACTTGATCTCTGTGCTCTGTCTATAAAAACAAAATTCTTCCTTTCATAAACAGAGAGTCAAATCCTGGGTGACAGCAGTTTTCAAACAGGGGATTTATTGCCATTTGATGTTGTAAGGAGCACATGAAAATTTCCTTCTTGGGTTCAGAAAAAACTGAATTCAGCTATCCTCTATTTCAGTTATTGATTGTGTTTTTTTCCCACTTGAGCATTTTCTTTTCTGGTTAAAACACATACTCAACACCATGCCAACTGAAGAAATTGAGAAGAACATTGATGAGGGAGCACAAGACATGCAAGCAGAGAAAAAAAGAGGAAGAAGAGAAGGAAGAAGAGAAATTTGACAAGACTGCTGAGCCTAAGATAGATAAGGAGAAAATATGAGAAAGTAAAAAGAAAAAAGTTGGGAAGAAAAAGGCTAAGAAAGCCCAGAAGAAGACTGCCACAGCCAAAGAAGACAAACATAAACAAAAGGAAAAGACATCCAGCAAAACAGACAGAAACATTGACACATGGATTTCTATAGGAAGCATGGGAACAGAACATCAAGAGGAGAAATCACCTGAGATATTGGCCAGGGAGGCAGTAGCTGCGCTTGCTGCCTTAAGCACACCTCCAAAACAAAAAAGGAAGCGAAAGAGGCAAACCTCTATGTACTTTAAAGCAAGGAGGAGCACACGGATCAAAGTGGGCAGACCCCAGCCACAGTCAAAGGAGCCAATTATCATTAAGGACACCACAACTAAACAAAAGGAGGAATCTTCTTCAAAGATATCCATCACCTATGAACGAGGAAGCCCAAAAACCTCCACCTGGAGAGAGAGAATTAGGATGATGGACTCAAAGACATCTCTACAGGAAGCTGAGAAAGTTCTATAGGAAACTCTGGCTAAGTTATAAGAGATCGAGAAATTGGAGGAAAAGGCATCCAAACCATCACAGGAAGAAGAAAAGGCTGAGGAACTATTGGAACCCAGCCCTTAGCCTAGCTTGGGCTCATACTACAACCTGTTAGAAGCTGGGAAGCTAATTCTTCAGAAATTTGCGGTACCACTCTTCTTTGCACTAGAACAAGAAAGGGTGAGGAATCACACTTGGATGACGATTGCCAAGTCCAAGGGTGTGGCAGACATAGGTCACCTGGAAGAACAACTCAAGGAATCAAGAAAATAATTGGCCATGGTGAGGCATGTGGAAAGTAGTCAAAGGACCAAACTACAGGAGGAGAATGAGTTGTTGAAACAACAGTTACAGATATAGGGGAGTCATAACGATGATAGGCCCTCCATTTTGGGAGAACAACAGCAGCAAGAAGGGCCTCCAGCATACAAGGAAATCTCTGATGAACAGCAGAGAGAGGACAAGCTGCAGGGTGAGGTTGAGGCACTAACAAAACTGCTACAGGAAAAGGAGCACAGGCAGTGGGAGGAAGTAGAGAGAAAAGCATGGTTTCATGACCGAGAAGAGGACATTACCTTAGAAGTCTGGGATGTGAGAGAGGCAGTCAGAGCAATCAAAGATGAAGAGATAGATTAGTTGCTAAGAGGATGAGCAACACTTTCAGTAGGGGGGTGATGATGAGCCCCAGAAATGAGTAATTATATGGGCTCATTCAGCCTCCTAATTTGACTTAATCCACCATTCTCATTAGTTTATTGCATGTTTTTTATTATATTTATGCTAATAGAGTGAATTGGGTTAGTCATTATGCCAACAAGTCTAATGTGTGCTTTATGTAGTTGTTTGGTCAATTTGGAGACAAAATCAAAGGTTTAATGAGCACTTGGCAGCCAAATTCGTGGAAGAACAAGGGAAATGATTTGTAGGAAGGTGTCCCCTTCATTTATGAGCCCTTACCTCAAATTATCCATCAAAAGCTCGAAGCACAAGGGGCAACCAAGAAAGTCAAGTAGGACTGCTGTTAACTGCAAGTTTTGGCAGCCGAGTTCCTAAAGTTTAGGAGGGCTGTTGGGGTCCTCAATTTGTATAAATAAGAAGGCTTAGGACCTCATTTTAGTTAGTCATTTTGTTAGTTCAATTTTAGTCAGATGTTAGTTAGATTTTAGTCAGTAGGTCAGCTCTGCATTTCAACACATTTTCAAGCTTTTTCTTGTAGACAGTTTTTGGGATGTAGCTATTCTTTTGATCAATAAAGATAAATCCAACTTTACACTAGATCTAATCTTCCTTAGGAGGCTATAGCTCTTGGGATTGGGCCCAACCCAAGTGCCTAGTACCTCCTTTGTGTACTTTTATGTGTCTTTGCTACATTCACAGAATAATTTCTGTTATCTAGATTAAAATCTTGCTTTGTTACTTAGGTTGTTTTTGATGATTAAAATAGCTTTTCATGCTTCAGATTGATTTGATAGTTTGGTAATAGAAAATATCTTCAAAAAATGCCATCAAGTAACCCTTGATCTCACCTCTCCCTCCTTCGGACCATGAGCTGAGACCAAGGCGTCCTTGCTGCCACAAAAACACTGTTTTTTCCTCTTCATGCAATTGCTAGTGTTAGATTTTTAGTTAGGAAAGTTGATACCAACTGTACTTGCATGTTTAGAATCTATTCTTTCTTAATTTCCATAGTTATATTGTGTGATTTTCTGCCAATAAACTTCTGTTCATCATGTTTCTGGTTTCTAGGTCAAAGTAGGTTCAAATAGCTAGATCTTTGGTTTTTCTAGTCTTTCTTCGATCAGTCTTGAGAAATAGTGTGTAGAGCATCTGTAATACCTCTTTGCCTACCCTTACCCCATCAATGCAACCTGATTCATTCTCTAACTCAGATTCTTGCCTTTCATTTGCCACATTCTCTCACTTTGCCCTATTTCTACATTCTTGTGCATCATTGCTCCCTCCATCCTTGAACAAATCCAATCGCTCCTTAGCCTCATTCACCAGGTCCTAGACCCCTTAACATCATTATCCAACCTCCATTTCCACTTTCCCACCATTTTTCCTCCATAACACTCCAAAATCCTCTTTTCGGAACATCCTGTAGAAGCTACAGAACATCTTGTAGAAGCTACAATACATCATGTAGAACCCCTGCAGACTTCCTGTAGAAGCTCACGAAAGCGGTTTCTTGAAATCTGATCACTATGAAACTCTCTGGAAGGGTGCTAGGGACCCCTTAGGCCCTCTTCTAACCTTCCAAAACTCCTGCAAGCATTTTCTTTTGCCAATCCACCTCTGCACAGTCAAAAATAGTTAAAGCACATACATAATAATTCTGCCAACTTACTCAAAAATACAAAAAGATGTTTCTTTTCAGATTTCACTTCAGAAGTAGCTTAGACACATGCACTTAACCTTCCAAAAAATCAATGACATCTTTTTTAGTAGCTTTCATCCTTTTTCTTGCATCAGTAGGGCTAGTTGGTAAAACTAGGGTTTGCTAGGGTTTGCATTTCCTTTCAGCTTTTTAGTTTCTTTCTGCAAGTAGATTAGCCTCCTTTGAGTTAGCTTTCATCCATCACAGTTAAAAGATTCTTTTAAGAGATCATAGAAGTTGTCTTAAGCTCCTAGTGGACTTGTGCCAACTGATTAAGTGATAGCCGCGGCAAGAGCTAGTACTTGTGCATATAGCATCGTCACTTCCAAGTTTGTTACGAACTACCGGGTTGATAAAAGTAAAGAAGGGAGTCTCAGTTTATTGCTGCAATACTGGAGCCCACCAGACTGCACTTTGCTTGCATAGCTGTAACCATTCTAACTTATGTTTCCTTCTTCTTACTTTGCAAGATTCTCTATCCTCCATTGTCATCCAAGCATTCAATAACCTTATCATGATAATCCACCTTGGTCCTACAAAGATACAACTAGTCCATACACAACAACATATTGTATGATCCCAATGGAAGCACATTCAAATGTGCTAATGTAGGCATACCATTCAACTCAACTACATAAGCTCTTACCCAATGATGAACTCTTTTATTTGTACATGTAGCCAACTGCACTAACCAAGATTCTGCATGCACTTCTTTATTCAAACCACACTTATCCACCAGGTTAGGATTAACATAACTATAATTATATCCATGGTCAATCAAAATAGAAACAACTTGATCACAAAGCTTACCATCCATCTCGATAATGGATGCCTAGTGATCCACTTGTTTGTTATCCAATGCTTCATATATACGTGGAATGCTCTGCCCAACATCCCCAACTTTCTACGCTTGCTGTGCACTGTAGATCTGAGGCCTATCACTCTAATTCTATGAATAATAATTCTTAAGATTCTCCTTACTACATGTCCAACACTGTAACTATCCCTTACTATTACCTTTATTCTACTTCTCTTTAGGCTAGGGTCCATTAAACTTCTTGTAATGTGCAACATTTTATTTCTCACTTGCATCCTAGGATCTTTTTCTTTTCAAATGCCATTTACCTTTAGTCTTGTCTTTCCCTTACCAATCTTGCTGAGATTCCTTCTTACGCCTTGATTGCTCATAATAATGCTTCAACTTCCCAATGACTTCTTTGAGTGATTGAGTGTCATCATATTCAATCCAATCTCTAAAGGGTAATGGTAATCCACTGACAAATCTATAAAGTTTTTCCTTCTCATCCTTAAGATACAATACATACCTCAACAATTCTAGGAACTTGTTTGTATACTCCTCATTTTTCATCGATCCCATGTTTAGCGTATAGAACTCCTTGGATTTATTTTCGTAGTACCTTTCTGACAAGTACTTCTTCTTGAAAAGTCTCTTGAATTCCTACAAACTCAACTCTTCTGTCATGACGTATATGACATGCTTCATGTCTTCCCCAGATGTTTGCTTTCCCTTTGAGGTTGAAGATAACCATTTTGACCTTCATATTCTCTGTGTAATCATGCAACTCAGAGAACTTCCTCATCCCATGTAACCATATCTATGCATATTCCCACTTATTAAAATATCTATCAAATGTAGGTGGTTTTGGTTCCTTAAACTCATATAGAAAATATTCCTTGTCACTCGTCCTATAATGATGATAATGATGATGACCATGGTATTGTCAGAACCAGAACTAGAATAGAACTTGTGTCCATCACCTCACCTATCCGGTTGTTTTATATACTACAACACCCTCCAAACTTTTGGTTTACACAATTTCAGAGCCTTCCTTGGTCTTGTACATTGTAGTCACAAACACCGAAGCTTATTTCATGAGATTTCTTAAAGTATTTTGATACCTTTTGAAGGTTGGGTTAACTCTTGTCTTTTGGCATGATTGGATGTCGCACAATGTGTAGAATCCTGTTATGATGGTTTCAAGGGTCTATCTTTGTGTATATGAGTTTTTCTAACTATGTAAACATATGTCACACTCATTCACAAAGTTTTGAGCACTATCACACAAGTGTCATCATGGTCGTCCCAAAGTCTATCTTAAGAGTTGCACTTGTTGTAAATGGTTGTAAAATTGTCACATGGAGGGAAATGCATTATTCATGTGTCTTGGGTGATCTATGTTGTTGTTTCATCAAGTATTCTAAGTGTGAGATCACAATGGAAGTCTTATCACTGTTCACATTATTCTAACCGGTCTTACACTTAGCCATTTTTTAGAAGGCTTTCCAACTAAGCAACTTGGCTTCACTCGGCCTCCCTGAACTGTGCATTGCCAAATTCTAGTTCTTTAGCTAAGACCTTACCCTTTGACACTACATAATTCTCATTTCCTACCTCCCAGGACTTTTGCATTGCATAGTTTATGTGCTCAAGCTTCGCCCTTGACCTCCATAATTATGCAATTATTCCTCCCAACCCGGCCTTCACTGTGCACTGCACAATAACAAGCCTCAAACTCATCCCTTGAGCTTATGAATTGTGCAATTTCACAGTAGCCCTGCCTCCCTTACTTCCCAAAAATGCGCAGTGTGTCCTCTCAAGCTCATCCCCTTAGTTTGTCCCGCTGACTCTCAAGATTGCACAGTATTGTTCCTCATTCCTACCTAAAATGCACACTACGTAGTATTAGAGCTCAAGCCTCACCCCTGGCTGCTGGAACTGCACACTATGCAATTACTGATCCCTCTCTCCTGACCTGTCACCTGGTTCTAGCTTAGATAATGGATCAAAATGCACTATATTAGATTAGGGGGTTTTAAGACTGATGTTGTCTCATCATGAGTGAATAGCAGATGTAGATAGTCTATCAAACCATGTAAATATAATGAAGAAGAATATGGAGGAAGGAATATTGCTGAGAGACACACTTGTAGCTGAACACACAAGCAGATCAATCAATCTAGAAAAAGGGACATCAGTCTAAAATCGTAACTCAAGACCTAAGATCATTGAAGATTCCTTATCATCAAATCATACAGAGAAGAAGCATACATTCAACACTTAGCAACAATAGTGCCTTGAAATTACCACATCATCATGAAGTCCATGTCAGCAGTGCCATATCATGTCATGTCAGAGTAATCACATGCCACACCTTGTGGCCAATGATATAACATATGTTTTAGAAATGTATTGTAAAGTGAAAGTCCAAAGGACATGTGTGGAATACAAAGAGTCATGTAAATTTGAAAAGTCATAAGACAAATAGTCATGAGGGTAGCCAAAGAGTCATAAGGAAGGGGAAGCATCACCCCTTGGTTATATATACTCCCTCATTGTATGAGCAAAGGAATTTTCACCTTGGATCCTCCCGCGAGGCATTAGAGAGACAAATCAGTTCTTTTGAGGAGCAAGGAGTGGCTCCAACACTCCACTATTGGAACTAGTGATGTTCATTATATACATGCGTCTTGGAAATTTTACTTAATAACAAAATCCTTCAAGGCCAACACATTCTTCTTGCATGGATTATGGATATTTGTAAAACTATTATGTGAATGTTTGTAATTCATGTTTGATTTCATCGGTGCTAAAGTAGTTGAACTATTTTGGTTATTTTGGTACTTATCATATTGATAATGTGCTATAATTGTTATTATCACTGTCACAACGTCGTGGACTATTCCGCTAGATATTAGACAAATCTTCTTTGGCATATTGGTTTGAATGATCGTCTCATCTCTGTGGGCTATTCCGCTTGATGTTGTATGAGTCCTTCTGGTTCATGTGTGTTTCTACTAGGGTGGTACTACTAACTTTCTCTTAGAGGCTCACTTCTCATTGCCTCCACAGTGAAAGAACTTTGACACACATGTGATTAAACACTCACTAGGTACATCCCCCTTGCTTTTTGAAGGTGCATTTACACCCCTCTCTTGCTAGTAGTTAGAGCCAAGGCATATATTTAATATATATGGAAACCAGGCCAATATTCTAGATGGGGATCATACTCCAAATGGTGTGAGGGATAATTGGGACTTCACATTATGGAGACCCCTTGGTTGATTGATTTCCAGCACTGTCAACAATGGTGTATCCAAGAACTGCCATCTTTGATCATGTCATCCCTATCCGACCTGTGCCTACTATGATACCTACTACCATATGCCCCATTAGTCTTGTCCTCCTACCCACGAATGATCCTAAGTCATCCCTATCTTTGAAAGTATGACAAACTCTGAAGGATAACTGCATTAACCTCTACTTGTTTCTCCTATGCCTGAATGATTATGTTATTATCTACTTTGTAGCTTCTTATTTCTGCCTTAAAAATTATTAATGTGTTTTCTATGTTAGGAGAGTGCCCATCACATTGCTTCTTATTTGATCTATAGGGAGAATCTTGTGAATTGTAGTCTACCATCTTGCTAGTCATGTTTGGTCCTCTTCCCGCAAGTATACCATGTCATCTAAACAAAAATATAAACATAATCAACATACCTCAGTATAGTTCAGTGGAGGATATCTCATCTACAAGATCAACCAGATTAGCACAACACTTGTATTAACATAATCATAACATTATATAGACATCATCTTAATCATTATCCAGTTAACATGCATGACCATACCGATCGCATACCATGACCCCATGCACAAAAACTATAACCATGATAATGCATGCATACATCCACATAGACAACAAACATATACAACAAATGCATATTCAACCGACATGCAATCATGACAAAACATCTCAACAACAACACCTTCAACTTCTATATAACAACACAAAAATGAGCACCACCATGCATACACAACAAGAACATAGAACACAAGCATAAATAACACACATGAAACTGACATGTATGCAGGAAAAATACATTCTTCCCATCCAATCCAAGGGGTGAACCATGCTCTCATACCACTTTGTGACACCCTCCTCCCACATTTAGCCAAGCTAATTCATCCATCGGGGTAAATATGCTACGAAGAGTTACTATGATATGATTCAACCTCCTAGATCACCTTAAGGAAGTGGAACCAATAGGCCAACACTTTAAAGGCCTCCCTCAGGAGCTATAGGACCTTCATGAGCCAACCAACCCCTCTTGGGGTACAAAACCTGAGAGAACTTGCTTATTGACTGAAATAGACTGCCATTTGCTCCCATGAAAAGCTCTCCATGCGACTGAGACCCTCCAGTTGCTCCCACAACAAGGCTTCCATGCAACTGTGGTCTTTTCCAGGCATTTTTGTGCTAGCAACCCTGAATTTTGAGCAACTTTTTCAGGCTAGTAATCAATCCTCTGCCCATAACTTCATGAAACTTCCAGAAATGATAAAAAAAATTGAGACAAGGCTATTGATACAAAAACTTGAATAAAGATTTGACTTGACCCCTACCAACCATGAAAAACATTCCGTCAAACATATCATAAACATGTAATCTACAGGTCATAACAACATATTTGAACATAGGGGTCTCATACTTATCTTAGATTCGTCAAGAAGGCTCGATGCCCTCTCATAATAGTTGCATTATCATCTATTAGGTCATACACTTATTAAGATTTCATTTACTAATCAAAACATGATGAGAGCCATGAATAAGATCTGGCATAAAACTATGCTTATAACCAACATATAACAAGTAGAATAACAATGATAAAACAACCATTAGAGCCACATGATATCAAGTACATTTACACATAAAACGCAAGAGGAAAAGAGATCTTATTAGCATATGCAAAATCCAACCAAGCCATGGAATTCCACGTACCACCCGACCGTAGATTGGGTTGAACCAAATATTCCTTTCAACAAATCACCCCTGTGCCATATTCCAAGTATGAATGTGGGATTTACAACAAAACAACCAGGGCTTCCTCAGGCTTTAACGCAATCCACTAAAGGATTCCTAGGCCCAAAACCTCATCTATATAACTAACCTTTATTGCAATTTCACTAAGGGATTCCTAGGCCCAAACAAGAAACATTCACCACCAGGCTTTATCTTACTCCCACCACATACCGGTCTAGGGATCATTAGACCTATACAAACATAGAAGCATATGGATTTATCCACCTAAAGTGCATGGAATTTTTCCATCTCCATTGTCTAGGATTTACCATATATCCCGCCATTCACTGGTCGAGGATTCCTAGGCCTAACGAGGGCATACACAATTAGGCTTTACCACAATCCCACCTTCACCAGTCCATGGATTCCTAGGCCTTGTGTTTCCACCTGAGACCACCCCACTCAATTTTAAAACCATCCGATAATCCAAGTAAGAGAAACCCCATCATGCCATGGTTATCCAAAAATGGCAAGGCAAGGTTGAAAACCACTGTCAAGCCTGGAAAAATCCATGCCGATGATAGAAAGAGAACCAAGTACACACATGTATGTACCATGCATGCAAAAAATAACAAGGAAATTATACATGCAACTCGATACCTACAACTAATCCCATTGTAGCCCCTCGCTCCTGCTCTTCCTTGGTTGATTTTTACTTCCTTTTGCTTTCTTGATCCAAATCCAAAATATGCCACACTCCTCCAAGAGTGCTCCAAGGAAACTCTAAGTGTCCAAGAGGATGAGAGAGAGAGAATAAAGAGAGAGAGCTCCAAAACTTGTAGAAATTTTGAATAATTTAACACATATTCAACAGAGATTATCCTGATCATGTACTATTGCAGAAAGCATACACAATACATAAGCTCCTCTACGTTGATAATCAATATAGCAGCATCAATAAGAATAAAACATCAAGAGAATTCACACATTAAGACAATATGTATCCCGGGGAAAGCATCTCGCTAAAAACCCCAACTATCTGTATATTAATGATTGAGTCATGTAACATTACAAAGTACAATGCTTATCACAAGCAATCCAGTACCAGCTCCACCTGTTACACACAATACAGCTCAGATCTGAATCAATCACTGGCTCAAATCTCTTTCGCTGCTTGTCTGCCTCTGCTGCTCAATACCTGCACAAGAACCGGTGATAATTCCAAGGCAGCCACATCTTTCCTTGGCTAAATCACGTGAGAACAAGCTACAATGTGGGAAAACTCATCGGCATACTCAATCCGCTGATTTGTGCAAGATCTGGTGCACAACTATAGTCACAACTGATAGCAATCTGATTCTCTAACACCTGTCCCTGCTGAACTGAACATGCACTGACATGCAACTGAGTTAACTGATGTATTCATTAGTTGTATTATGAGTTAATAACTTGTGAATTAATTAATAACTAATTCACCCAACTCATCTCTAGTCTATTCGCCAGTTAGACTAAATACAACCAGTTTAACAAAGCTAAACTGAACACAACTCCATCAACTGCACCTCCAGTCCACTAAACTCAACTCACTTGAGTTCTAACTGAAGTCATGCATTCAAATATTCAACTAACCCATAAGAACCACGTATTTCCTTCATGCAATTACATGTGCCACATCCGTAGCTCGAACTGAAGTGCTTCAAGAGAATAAGATTAAGTTTATAGTCCAAATATTATTGTGAGATAATAATATTTGACTTTTCTATTTTTGACAGCCAGTCTAAAAATAGACTTGACCACTCACACTGTGATCACTCACACTTTCATCAAAAATAGAAGTCCATCTATTTTTCCAACTTGATCAATCATCCATAAACAGCAACCTGCAATCCATAGACATGATCCATATGTCTAAAAATAGACATAGTCTAAAAATAGACTTGCGCCAAAAATAGCCTGCGGGCCCACTTAGTGAAGGCGACTCTTTTCACTAAGCTCCATCATCTTGTTGCAATCTCAACACATAGGAACAGAAGAAAAACCTATATTCATTAAATTATCAAAAGCATTGCCTCCATATGAAAAGGTTAAATACATAAATCTGTTTAAAGAGTTTCAATATGTATTTGCATGGGTTATGAAGACTTAAAATCTTATGACACCAGCATAATTCAACACAAGATACCAATCAAAGAGGATCATAAACCTTTTGAACAGAAAATTATGAGAATTAATCCAGTTCTTATGCCATCTATTGAGAAAGAGGTTAAAAGAATGTATGATGCCTAAATTATAGCTCTCATTAGATACCCATATTGGGTTTCAAACTTAGTCACTACTAGGAAGAAAACTGGAGAAATCAGACTTTGTGTTGATTTTAGAAATTTAAACAAGGTCTCATTAAAAGATAGCTATCCTCTACCAAAAATGGATCATATCATTAAGAGGGTAGTAGGCTCATCCATAATTTCAATGTTTGATGGATTTTCTGGATATAACTAGATCTCAGTTCAACTAGAGGACCAAGCCAAAACTGAATTTACTACTCCTTGGGGTACCTTCATGTATTTGAAGATGCCTTTTGGATTAATGAAAACAGGAGCAACATTTCAAAGAGCTATGGATATAGATTTTGATAACGAGATCCATGATTTCTTAGTAGTTTACCAAGATGACATCACAGTCTTTCTGAATCTGATAATGAACACCTAGATCACCTAAGAAGAGTTTTCACTAAATGCAGGGAATTTGGTATTTCCTTAAATCCCAAAAAGACACTCTATGGTCTAGAAGAAGGAAAACTCTTGGGACATATAATATCCAAAGATGGAATTAGAATAGACCTTGCTAGAATAGAGGCAGTCTTGACCATCACCCATCCTAGAAACATCAAAGAACTGCAGTCATTTTTAGAAAAAAATAATTTTCTTAGGAGATTCATTTCAAATTTAGCAGAATTGATTAGATAACTATATAACATGTTAAGAAAGGACTCAGAATTTAAATGGACAGTGGAGGCCAAACATTCCTTTGAAGCCATCAAGGAAACCCTAACCAAAACTCCAATCCTTATAATTCCTGATTTTCAGAAAGAGTTTATATTTTTTCTTTTGCTTTAGAACATACTATTGCAACAGTCTTGTTGCAAAAGAATGACCAAGGATATGAACAACCAATTGCATTTTTCAATAAATCCTTAAGAGATGCCATGCTTAAATACAATATTATGGAGAAACAAGCATTAGCTTTAGTAAAGGCTATCAAAGATTTTAGAGTCTATATTTTGTATTCTCACATTATTGTTGATGTTCCAAATTCAGTAGTTAAAGACATTTTGACACAAAATGGGCCTGAAGGAAAAAGAGGCAAATGGATTGCCACTATATTGGAATATGACATAGAAGTAAAGCCTACTAAACTTATCAAAGGCCAAGGTTTATCCAAACTCATGCCTGAGTCTAATTGTTAGGCCCTAGATATTAATTTCATTGGTGCCCTTGATGATCCAGAAGAGATGGTGACTCCACAGACCAGTGAATCTTTTACTAATTCACCTTGGTATGCAAATATCATATTTGTATTACTGAACTTACAAGCTCCTCCCGGTTTAACAAGAACTAAAGCTATATTTTTGAAAATGAAGTCCTTAAGATATTGTATCATAGATAATGCTTTGTTTTGGAATGACAATGGTGGTATTCTTTTGAATTGTTTACTGAACGATGAAGCGGATAAAATTATGCAAGAATTTCATGTAGGAGATTGTAGAGGACAATTGTATTGGAAGACTACTGCTGACAAAATTCTTAGGGCTAGTTTTTACTGGCCCACTCTTTTTGTAGATGTTAAGAAACATGTGACCTCCTGTCATAAGTGCCAGATATTTGAGGTAAAAAGAAAATGTTTACCTTTACCTCTCAAACCCATCTCCACAAAAATGCCATTTCAACAATGGGGATCAGACTTCATTGGAGAAATACACCCAGCCTCCTCAGCCCAGCATAAGTGGATTTTGATAGCCACTGATTATTTTACCAAATGGATAGAATCCATCCCTTCTAGACAAGCTACAGGCTGTGTCATTATCTCCTTCTTGGAAAACAATGTCCTGTCAAGATTTGGATGCCCCCAAAAGCTCATTACTGATAATGCAACTGCTTTTAAGTCCAAGAAAATGATAGACTTCTGTAACAAATGCCACATCACCCTTGGCCACTCCACTGCCTATTACCCTCAAGGTAATGGACATGCAGAATCCTCTAACAAAAGCCTTGTCAATATCATTAGGAAATTACTGGAAGACAACAAAAATACATGGAACAAAAAGTTGGTCAATGCCCTCTGGGTAGACAGACTAACTACCAAAAATTCCATTGGTACATCTCCCTATACGTTAGTATATGGGACGGATGTTGTTTCTCCATCCTCTTTGGGAGTGCCAGTAATGAAGATCATCCATGAGTTGCAAGTAGAACTAAATGATATCCAAAGAAGGATAAATTAGATCATACACTGGCAACAGACCAGAGAAGAAGTATATGTAAAATCACAAGTAATCCAGGACAAAATCAAAAATATATTTGATAAAAATACCAAATTTGATGATTTTTACATAGGTGATAAAGTTCTTAAGTGGGATTCAAGAAGAGAAGATAAGGGAAAACATGCTAAATTTTATTTTCTGTGGAAATGCCCTTATGTCATTTATGGCTACAGAGGTAACAATGCCTTTTTCTTGAGAGAGATAGATGGATCAGATCTACTAGGAGGACCTGTCAATGATAGAATGCTAAAGCATTACTTTTCCACAAATTAACAATAGTTCACTTTATTTTACTCATTGTATATAACAGTGCAGAGTTTAGATTGGAGTGGATGGTAATCTTTTGAAGTTGAAGCCCGAAGAGAATGCCCTGAGCTTTGAAAGTTTCACCATCATAAGTATCAATAAGGCAGAAATCATAGAGGAACAGTTTACAAGGTAACTGCAGTCACAATTCAAAGGCTACTGATCTTAAAGTTCTTGACATTTCACCGGGAAATGCCATCCCCATGTGGAGCCACTGTTATGGTCCTATAATAATAGGATTCATAATTTTGAATTGGATATGGTTAGTCTTGTATTATTGTACATACTTTTGTTTTTTGCAAAATGTTTTCCATATTAAAAATTTAAAAATGTAAAGACCGTATGTCCTAAAAGAATAATCAAACGACAAAAAGAAAAAGAAAAGATCAAAAAAGTGAAACATATGAACCCCAAACAAAAACATCATGAAAGTGTGCAAATTCAAGTGCCACTGCTTTTACTTTTACTTGAAAAATAATGGTTATGTGTAGCTTGTCATAAATTCCATAGCCCATGAGAGTCAAATAGCTTAATCTTGACTAATTCATTTTTTAAATTTCATGTTTATAGATAGAGAATAAAGATCTAGCCAAATTTTTTAACCTTGGTAGATCAGTAGTTAGGTAGAGAAATAAAAATGTGTTCATAAGCTTAATCTGAGCCATTGGAAGATATAAGGTTACAATTACATATTTTGCTTTTCAAAAGAGAAAGGAAAGAAAAGGTATGCTAGCTTAAGTGCACCCAATAAGGTGAAGAAAAAATGTTAGGGTAAGTAAAGGGTAGGTACAAGAAAGGTTGCAGAAGTACAAGGTTGTTAAAGCATAACCACATTTATCATGCTTAATCTTATGTTTCAGTGTGTAGGAGTAGTTATGAAAGTGAAAGGATGTTCACAAGCTAATTTAATTAACTTCCCCTCATTTCATGTCATCCCCCACTACATACTTACTAATTTCCCCATTATCCCATCATTTCTTATGAATATACCCTTTTCCCTTCATTTTGACCCTTACCACTTGGTTTCACACATTTTCCTCGCAAATTACCCTCCAAAGGTCAACAACCTACCCTAAAACCCCTTTTCCCTAGTGTGAAACCCACTCCCCATTGAAAAAGTTTTCTTCCCCCTCATTAATTTCCCTAAAAACCCTTTATCCTAAGTTGTATCCCCCCCTGTATTATTTAATTAACCCACCAACATAAACCCTTTTAACCCACCATGCTTGGTGCAATTAAGAAAACCTCGCCACATTCAACCCTGGTCCCAGTTTATTAATCCCACTCTTTATATTTTAATCCCCACTTTATTCACTAATTAATTACAATTAATTGTAATTAATCCCCCATGCCCCACAAATCTCCACCCCTATACCCTCCGTGTTTTTTTACCACGTGACAGCCATTAGATCTTTCACCCCCAGATTTGACAGTGCGCATCCATATTTACTAGCCCGAGAGCACACGAGATTTGTGGTTTTGCTGAGGCCCTTTTCAGCTACGTGGCAACTCCAGGCGAAATCGCGTTCTCATGGGGAAATACCACCCAACAGTCAAAAGTGGTGCAATGTCCCCTAAAACTTCCTCCCCACCAAAAGCTAAACCATCCACTATTCATAATGAATTCGCCACCAAATTGTAACCATTGCCGGTTAAAAGGCTAAAGACGCCCATTTTGACTCTTTTCGCTCATTTGCACTGTGAAAGTTTCCTAAGCCTTCCTGCACCACCATGAGCCTCTACAACCAAATTTGACCATTGATTACCTTCTGAACATGCTTTGGATTCCAAATTCAACCATCCAGTGCACATATAAAGCAGCTATACCCTCTACAGTCACATTTGAAACCAATTTGCAACCTGAACCACCAATTTCCAAGTATTTTGAGAACAAACTAGAATGGCCCCCACAAATTTGAAAACGTACAGTTAATTCAAACATTAATAATTTAATTTAATTAATTTTCCCTCAATTTGAGAGTATTTCCACCCGAATACCCAAACCCCTATCTTGCAAACTACAAATTACCCTTTTACTCCACCAGAGTTTTCAAAGTTTCACTTCTACAATCTGTATAAGCCTAATTCACACATTTTCCCCTAAAAAATGGTTACTCAGACCTCTTTGGACATGAGACTTGTGTCAACCCCTCACCTGGACATCGACCATCTGGCCCTGACAGATAGGGATTTCCAAATAAAAGACACTGCTACCCCAGCCAACCTTCTAAAGCTCCAATGTTGGAGTAAAGATATATTCCTGAACTATGCAGATGACATCCACCTTTGGGAATCCAATTTACCCAAATATCTATTCCCAGAAGTCCACCGATTCCCTAATATAGTACATTTTTGTCATGCCTGTTATATCCCTAGCCAAAGGGCTATTGTTGCCCCAAACCAGCAATTCTTATTTACCATTACACCAAAGTCCATCAACCAAATGCTACAAATCCAGCCTAGCCCTAATAAGACCCCTCTATTCATTAGAGACCTATTTGACTTGTACACGACACTAGACCTAGTTAAGATAAGGCAAATCTTACAAACTTTCATCATTGAAGACCGCCATACTCCTACGGATATTCCACCCTATGCTGCCACCATTTTCTCAGACACTGGCAGACACATAATCACCATGCTCTCATGCATTCTAGGATACACTTCAGATGAGCATGTGGATGAGGTCATCCTAGCCTTCATATCAAATTTTATTCCTGACAAGCCTCCTTCTATCCTATACAATTATGCTTAGTTCATTGCAGATAGAATGAATGAACAATTCACCAGAATGCCCACTAAAAGAGTCTTCAAATACTCTTCAGTGTTGTTTTATATGTTTTTGTATTACCAAACAGATAAGTTCTTTGTAAGTATCTAGAAGTTGGACACTAAGGGAAAGGAGAGATCAGTGGTCTACTGGATACCCTTGGTCCAAAAGTTTTCCACAGATTTCACCTACAAAGACTTCATAGAATCCTTTGTATACCCATTCATGAACACATTGACTTCTAATACTCAACCTAGGATCAACCACGAGATCAAGAGGGTGCTACAATTGGCTAAGAACAGTAAGGTGGGAGACTAGTACTTGTACCAAAACCACACTGAAATTAGAGTTTATGGATGCTAATTAGCCCCCTATAAGTTGCCCAAATACCTCCCTATGAGGATATTTGCACTTGAGTACTTCAGATAGATCATCAACTCTGGTTATGTCCACTTCCTATTTGCTAGGAAGAAGACCCAGTTTAAGATGAAGAACCAATTGGGCCCATTCATTTGCAACAATAGAGAAGCTGGACCAGAGGCTGACAAAATACTACAACAGATGAAATTCAGCAAAAACTTCATGTGGCAATATGACCCTCATGGGGTTATAAATAAAATTAGACTCAGGGTCAAGTTGGGACCATACATCCATCACCCAAGACCTAACATTAAACAGTTTGCCAACCAATCTGAGTGGGTGGAAAACACATTGATTGATATGGACAACACAATTGTGGATATTGAAACACACTGATTGATCTTGAAAAGCAATTTGACCAGAGCTCTTTCCTGCAGGTTCCAGAACTAGGGGAACTAATGAACATTCCTCCTGTCCTTTAGACCCCAGCCAATGAGGAGAAGAATCCAAAGAGGAACATGGAAGAGGCATCTAGATCTGCCATGGAGACTACAAATGAGCTGTTTGAGTTAAGGAAGAGGCCCAAGTTGAATCCTATGTCTGAATAGGAGGAGGATATTGAATCAGTGGAAATAACTGACACTGAAACAATGGGGCAAAGGAGCAAAGGTACAGCTACACCAGGTGAAACACAACAGCCATCAACCTCCAACACTTAATTGATTTAAAGACAACAAAGTGTTGAGGTTTCTTCCTTTGTTAAACCAGCTGACAAGGAAAAGGATATCAAAGACAGGTTCAAAGAAATAAAGATGAGGAATCAGAAGTTGAAGGCAGAGACATATTCCCAATACTTCAAACATACACCACCAAACCAGAGTAGATTGATGTCAGCCTTTGACATCAAAGCAGGAAATATGCAAGTGTCATTTTTGCAGCCCACTATACAGTAACCCAAGACCTCGGTTGACTATAAGAAGACAAATTTTGAGGTGATGGCCAGGGATGTTCATCCCATTGACCAAATAGAGTTCCACAAACAAGCTAGAAAAATGATTTACTCCACCCTTACAGGAAAGGCCATAGTTGCCCGCAAGCTACAAGATTCATTAGATAATGTGACAACCCAGTACAAATTGGAAAATACCTCCTCATAGGCCAAAGATAACAGGATAAAATCATTGGAGGACTTGGTCATTTAACTGGGCCATGATCCAAGTGACATTAAGACTGCTGAACAGATGATCAAAAAGAAGAATGAGGATATAGCATCCCTCAAGAAACAGCTCAAGCTGCCTCATTTACAACACCCAACGAAGGAGGTCCTAGAGAGTCAGACCAATCATGAAGAGATGATGGACCTAGTGCTGTAGCTGAATGATCAGGTAAAGGAGATGGAGAAAGAATTGGATAGCTTGATTCAGCTCAAACAAGCTAGTCTTGATGATGCTCCTGCAACTATCATCCCAATAGTTACCATTGTTGTACCTTCTACTTTGGAAGCATCCTTGGTCCCCACAACTCCAATGGCCACAACACTACCAACATCTACACCAACTACATCAGCAATAGGCTCTACAGGTGATGAAGCAAACAAGCTGGTCAAGGAAATGGAAGAAATGTCCATTCAAACCACTGGGATGAACATGTTGAAGGAGAAAGTGACCAGCCTGGAAATAGACTACAAATTGGCCCAAATCATGCACAAAGAAGAACAACAAAAATATACAAGGATGACTGAAAGAATCAAAAGCCTGGAGAAGGAACTAACACTCAATGAACCTTTAGGTCGGGTTAAGAAACAACTGTGGGCCAATATCATTGACTCTGTCAATGATATTTTTCCATCCATCCAGGTTATTTTTGAACAAATTGATTTGATAAAGCAGGCTACAGAAGCCATTCAGAGGGTTAAAGCAGAAATTGGAGACATGCTAGAGGAAGCTGCAAGGATCATTCACTTCCTCAACTCCAAGAACAAGCATGAGCCGCAAGAATTGGAGATACCTGACAGACCAGGTACAATTTTGGAATTTAACAAGGTCCTCACCAAGAGGAATTTGATTTTGAACTTGGAGGACAAGTGCCAAACTATGAAACTGAAAATTGAAAGATTCATGGTTAAATTCAAATTTTTGAGGCAAAAGGGCTTACCAAATCCCTTAGTTATAAATGATAAGCTAATGACACACAAGGATTATAATAAGAAGATTAGGGAAGTATCCAAGGATCAGGTGAACACTTCATCCATGAAGGGCATACCAACCGGAAAACTATTGTATCAAACTTTTGAAAATTTGTTTTACCTCCAGCATGAGGTAAAATACCTTTTTATCAATAAACCTACTTTTGCTAAGTATACAAAGGAAAATGAGATATACATAAAAATGCTCAATATCCAATTAGTAGTTGTTGAGACATGGGAGAAGCTAAATAATTTACTGTACAAATACACAGTAAAAATATAAAATGTACAGTAAAAAGTAAAAGAGCACAGTAAAAGGATATTGACAGGTCAGCAAGGTCAAACTGTATCAGATGAAAGGTCAAAGTAAAAAGAACATCCAGCGTGAAGACCAAACAACAAATCAGATTAAAGTGAAAAATATCAAAAGATCAAAGCCAACATAACCTAAATAACAAGGACAGCAAGCAGCAGTTCAATAGTTGTCTCTGTCTTCTTGCATGAAGATATTTCTTTCTCCTAGATTAGTTCCCAAGACATTTTGGGATATTTTGTAAATTCTTTTTGTATAAATACTTCATAAATCGAAGTATTGAGGGTGGATTGTTATACATTTGTAGAGTTATTTTGATCTTAAACCTAAGGGTTATTGTACCAATTTTCAAGTCAACAGACTGGAGCAAGTAATAAAAAGATTGCACTACAAGATTCATGAGATGAGCTAATACAGTGAAGTATCTTCTTTGTCTGATTTTGTTACTTTCTTATGTGTTTCATAAACTTAAATGTTATCTGAATTTGAATGAATTAACTAGAAATTTAACTCAGAATTTGTTTAAGTACACTCTATTTTGCACAGTTAGTCATTTATATGTTTTCCTCTCATATCCAGATTTGAGAACCCTTAATTTCTCTCCCAACCCAGTTGACCTCTTTCATTTCTCTTCCTAATCCGTCCTAAGGAACCCTTAATTTCTCCCTGGATTTGATTGGAAACCATTTCACCATCAAGCCTTTGAGATCTATAGTAACTCCTTTATCTTGCCCTGTAGACACTGTTTTTAGAACTTGATCCAGTCCTGTTTGTCTGGAATTTTGACCCCATAGCCCAATGGTAAAATCAACCCTCTGTTCATCTAAGTAAGTGATCCATCCACCCAAATTCAAATCAAAAACCCAAGCACAATCATAACTAGCCTAAAATCAAATAACTAAACAAAGTTAATTAAAAAGAGAGAGCCCTCTCTGAGATTAGGAAGGCTAGATCTTGATCTCCAAAGTTGGTTTGTGGTTACCTCTATCATTTCTTTTTCTGACAACTTAGAAGAAATTTTGGAGTGATAACACAACATACAATTGAGCAGCACATTCATCCACATGGAGCTCACCGTTCAAGACATGTTTTGGTTATCTACCAAGGGATCCCTTAGACATGGTATTTCAGAAATATGAGGATGGAAATGGACGAGATGATAGGGACAAAACATGTAAGTTTATTTAGTGGATACAGGTGATTCATTAGGAAGTAGAGGAGTAGTTGGAGAAGAGTTAGGCTTGGTATAAAGTTGTACATGATAAGCACTGAGTTGACCATTAGTTTAAATTTGGGGACAAGGTATGGCTCCACATCAACAAGGATAGAATGAAGGGAAAAGGGAAGAAATTGAGACCCATTCGATATGGTCCCTTCACCATATTGGAAAAAATTGGAGACAATGTTTTTCGTCTTGACTTGCCCGCTTATATGCAAATGTACTCAGTAGTAAATGTTGAAAACCTGAAGCTTTATGAACCTCCATTGATTATGGATACCGAAGAGGTTGCAAACATTCCTATAGTGGATGATTTTGCACCAGAGTATCTAGACAAGTTGCCCGAAGATGTCATACTCGACAGAAAAACCAGAACTTCACGACGGGGAGATATGGAGTACATTCAAGTTGGCTTCAAAGGAATGCATCCAAGTAAAGCTCGATGGATGTAGAAAGAGAAAGTGAGGGAGCAATTTCCTCACTCTCCAATTGACTGAAAGGGCTTTTGGCGGTCCAAAAGCTCTTAGTGGGGAGGATTGATCCAGGTGGATCTTTAAAGAAGTACTAGTGGCATGATAAAAGGCTCAAAACTCAAAGTGGCAAAATTTGGATAAACTTAGAATTCGATCGAAGTGCTCATCATCCTTATTCCAATGGTTTGAACCACACTCAAATCTGAGTTCATACAAAGAAGTTAAAGCAAGTCAAAGTTTATGTTTGACTTGGATAGGTGGGAGGAGGAGATGATGTGGAAAAATTTCAGCGAATGGGGAAGCGCCAAGTGGTAGGCCACCACTGGTCCCACATTTCTCTTATCGTAGAAGGTAGAGGTCAGTGATTTCAAATCGGCCCTAAGAAAGAAAGGCTGTGATGGGATATTTCATCTTGCAATTGCAATAGGAAAAGTGTTTCTAAAGCAGATCCGGCAAGATCTGGGTTGCGATTGTGATATCGCATATCACAAATCGAAGGGGATCAAGTGTTTATGAATCAGCCCCCGACAGAGTCCAGTTGTGATGTGATATATCGCAATCATAGTTCGCAAAAGGAGAGAAATTATGGAGTTCCAACCCTGGTTCCACGCTAATTGCAATTTGCGATGAGGCCCAATATGTTATGAATTTTTTTTAATAAATCGTGAGGTCTACTATTATCATAAGGTGCATGTTGTAAAGGCTAGGGTCTGTACATCGGTGGGAAATGGTAATTGTGATTTGCGATGAAGAAAACTACACTGGTGGATTATTCTGTCATTCGAGGGTTAATGATAAAACCATCCATTGACTATTTTTCTATGTTTAATATGGTTGTTACCATGGTGCTATAGGGATTAATGCATGGGTGTTTGGTGACGTAGAAACCCTCAAGCATCTTCCTGGGACCCTTGGCAGACTGTCAAATTAGTTGCAGCTGTCACAAAGATGCACTCATATCTATGTTAAACATATGAGAATCAAAGAAGGAACAAGGAGTTATTACCTCAAGTCTTGGTGTGGTGTTGCTGGAAAGCGCAAAGTAGCAAGGTCGAAGACCCCTTAGCTAGCTCCAGATCAAAACCTGCACATAGATAAGACAAGAGTAATATCACAACATATGACTTTGACAAACAATGCATTAACATATAAATATATCTAATTACATGTATATAAGCCACTCATAATAACGACATTTCATAAATATGTAAACAAATTACACTACCAACATCGCGGAGCGGACAACACAATTGTAGTTCTATATTGACGTAGAAAAGAGTGATTACAACCATCGGTTGTATCAACCTTCCCTTACTCCTCCAGCTCCTCTCTCTCTCTCCCTTCTTAACCTCTTGTTATGCCTTAGTCAAAGACTAATCTCGACAGTCAAATAGGAAATCCTTTCAAATGCTTTGACCCTTTCCACAATGGCCCTAGCCTCACATATATAGCATGAGAGGATAATCTTTTTCCAAATCCCTCATGAGTTATATTAGGCAAAAGTAGTGATGTTTCCATCCTTTTGTGCTCTTTCTCATTTGTAGACTCCATTAGGAATAGTAATTCCTCCAAACAGGTCGAGTTCTAATGTTTCCCTACTTTTGTGAGCTGACATAGGAGAGAATCTTGGGATATTTCTCAGTCAACTTGTTCCTTTCACCCATAGAAACTCAATTATGTTGACTGATGCCCTTCTCGAGGTAACAAACAGAGTTACCCTAGGCACTAACGCACCCTTTGCCTTGCTAGGAAGCTTTATAAAGGAGGTTTCTAGTTCCTAGACAGCATTAGCTTGACAAATGGGCATGTGAACTTGGTCAGTCCTTCAGTCATCCAACTCTTCTCCTATGAGCTGATGAGGAGTTCATTTTCCTGTGAAACAAATTCCCCCTAAAGTGTGAGATCAGAGGCAGAGACGATGATCGAAATACTCTATATATAATTGTCGTTTTCTTTTGGAAAAAAGAGAGAGAGGATCAGAGCTTTGGGAATACGAGAAACCCAATACAACACATATATAAAAAATCTAAAATCATGTCTTGAGTCAGGCATTCCCATACTCAATAGCTATGTCAAAGTGATTTCTCAACAAAGAGATATGACAGTCGTGGTTGCTGATAAACACAATGCAGAACTTGTGTCATAATAAGATCATTCTGATGAGTTGTCTCCAAAACACAATAAACACAACTTGGGATAGGAAACAAGGCTGATTGATGTAAGCCTCTACCCAAGGTCTTGATTTTCATTTCACCATAATAGCATAGTTCGATATATGTGAATAAAGGCATTGAGGTCGAACATATATGAAATCGTTTGATTACCAATAAATAATGGAGACGGTTAACAAATGCGAGGATGGCCACCGATAATGGTGATGGTCTCCAAGATTCAAAATACAATATAGCGAGTGTGAATAATGTTTTTGTCATAGAACACTCGTAGAATTGTTTAACTAGGGCCAATAATGAAAACCCCTAGCCAAACACAAGGTAAACTTCCACTAATGTCTACAAGTTCCAAGGCACTAAAGTGTTTCCATGTCTACTTCCTATATAGAGTGTTGAAGTTGATAGGAAGGGACCTATCGAAAGGTAGGCAATAATGTGTCCTACATCAATCGACATGAAAAGGGACAAGAATGATTATTTTTTGAAGAATCTTTTGAGCATTGGGTCAAAAACACAAAGGGCATGATGGAAGAATATGCTTGATGGTTTGATGGAACAAACATAAGATAAAGGTTTTCCCTTAAACAATAGAAGGCATGACACAAAGGTTTTAACCATGCAGCACTAGACCCATGAACACCAAAGAGTGTTAGGATACAGAGAAGCAAGAACATCGGGGTAGATAGACTAAACTCATAGAATGGTAAGGTTCATATTGAGAGGTCGTCGCAAGGAAGGTTTTGCTAAGGGAGTATCATGTTCAAGGGAGCAACTGCTGCCAAAAAACTCTTTTCAAACTACTGACACAAAGCAATTGTATTTTCCACTTTCCCCATTTGATTAACTTCGTGAGTCCAAACGATTAAAATCATAGATCTTTTCATATTTTAAGAGTGTGAAAAGATTGTAAAGAGTGACTGTATTGCGTATTTAATTAGTTTAATGAGTCCATACAGGTAAACTCATTGGTCTTTTCATGTTTCAAGAGCCTGAAAGGATCGTAAAGAGTGACTCCATTCCTCATTTGTTTAATTTAATGAGTCCAAACGGGACAACTCAGTGGCCTTTTCATATTTCAAGAGTCTAAAAAGATTGTAAAGAATGAATCCAAGATGGTCCATTTGCATAGCTTTTAACCGAGTGCAACAAAAGTTTAATCATATACCCAAAAGGGTTCATTTTCTAAAAGTTAATCTACTAAGCCCGGATAAAGAGATAAACCTATGCTTAATAGATGTTTGCCTCATTTTGTTACAAGTACGAGGAGATGGACTAAACTAGATATTCATCATGGATTTTTAATGAGTCACGTGACGACAAACTCAATATATCTTCATCAAATTTTAACGAGTCAAATGAAGAAAAATTGAGGTATCTTTTTCATTTTAATGAGCAAGGAAAAAGAGGTAAAAGAACTGATCATTCCTTCTTTGTAGATTTAACGAGCCTGAAGAAAGGAAAAACTCGGGTATTTTTCAATTTAAGAACAAGAAAGAGTCCCAAAAAAGAAAGTGTTCATATCATCATCGTAGAATTTTAACGAGCCCGATGACAAAAAATCGCAGTTTTCTGGAATAACGAGCAAGAAAAATACCATAAAAATAATGCTCGCTCTTCTTTGTGTTAGTTTAATGAGCCCAAAGAAGGAGACTCAAGGTTTTTTTGAATTAATGAACAACAAAAATACAATAAAATGAATGCTCGCTACTTTTTGATCTCATTCATAACAATAGAAAGGCATATGTCATGCATTTCCTCATAAGACCAAGGCAAAACATCACAGAAATCCTTAAAAGGGTAGGTGAAGCTTGCAATTTCCTCAAGATTGTAGTCGACTCCAATATGAATACTTTCAACAAGCCTGTATTGACTGAGATATCAATGAGAATTATCCTTGAAATATTTCCCATGTTCCCTTCTGAATCCAAATTTTGAATGGTCATGTAAATCAAGGGAATGATTTTAGGTGTGTCAAAATACAGGATTTGAATGGCCATGGTGTCCGAATCAGATATCGAAATGCAATGGTGATATTCCTCCCAAGGTCTCTGTTCTAAACACATGATCTCTTGAATAGCTTTTTCCGAATGTAGGACTTGATTAAGGAGATCATTAGAAGGAGATTTTATGGGAGAGGAGGCAGTACCATTGGTTGTGACCAAATTGACAAAGATTCGGATGCAGATTGAATGGTCTGGTAGAACAATTCAGCTGGCGACAACAGCTTTTGTTCTTCATAAGGGTCAATGTCTGAAGGGACCAGGAGTATCCAAGGATTGGTTGGTTCATGATGAATGGATGAAACCATAGAGACCGTTTGTGGAATTGTGGGCAGTGGGAGGGGAAAACAACTCATTAGGGTAGAGCCCTTCAATAGACTAGTACCGATACTGACGTAAGAGTCAGGAACACCACCGACTAAGGGTACAGAGCCACTAGGTAACAAGGAGTAATTTGGGCTGTAAAAGGACAACTGGTCCACTATGACTATCCTTCCATCCAATGGAAATAGGATGATGCGAAAGACAGTAGACACAATGGTGGTCATGGCATAAGTCCAACTGTGACCCAACAATAGATTATAGTTGATTTTTCGATCCACGACTTTGATATCCACCGTTACCATTTTCCCACTCAATGTGATAGGGTAGCTGGAAAGGTAACCTTTTGGGATGGAAGTGTGGCCATCGAAAGCTTTAAGGGAATTCGAGGCGGGGATAAGGTTGGAGAACCCAAAGCGAGCCAACATGAAGCTAACATGATGCAAGTTGAATCACCTTCGTCAATGATAGTTCTATGTACTCCTTGTCCTTTCGAAAATATTTACACATTAAATGAAATTTGGTGTGAAAGGGGAGGTTTACATTTGTCCATGTCGAAACTTGCAGGCATGGAATCCTGAGGGTCGACCCCACCAATTGCCAAAAGAAGAGATTTCCTTTGTATTGGATAGGTTTGTAATACTTTGATTGCTGACATAGCTGATGGTGCTTGTGCGAAATATTCTACAATATTGTAGTTTTGGGAAGCATGTGCAGATACATTATGTGTTGTGCGACGAAGTGCCCCTTTTGAGGGGTGAATCACAGGATCAGCAACTGGCCTTTCGATATGAAGATTGTTAGGCGGTGATGGATTTTGACTCAAGGAGGCTTCCTCAGCAGTAGCGACTATAGATCCATAAGTTTTGGCTCTTGTTTGAAGATCTACTATTTCAAAGGTGTAAACGATAGATGGTCCTTCACCAGTTGAAGGATGATGTGAACTGTCGTTGCCCCCTTGTGGGGACTGGGGTTGTTTAGCAATAAGGCATTGTTGCTACTGAGTAGGGAAAGGATTGTGTAGGACCGCAAGGGTCCAGCCAGTGTCCTTTTTAGCAAGGAAATATGTGCATTCTTGGAGACGCAGACAACAATATGTCATATGGTCTTATGCACAGATTTTGCAAGGGAATTTGGTGGGTTTTCCCTTTCCATCGTTAGGAGGTGCAACATCTTTCTACTTCAGGTTGTACTGCTTAGTTGACTGCTCTTCAGAAGGAGTAATCCTTTTCTTATTATTATTGTTCTTACCTAGGTGTTTTTATGTAGACTGCACAGAGTTTATCATGGTGGTAGGAAGAGCAGTCAATTTGGTAGAGGGGTCAACTGAAAACTGGGCAATGTGACCACTAAGTTGTTTTACAACAGCCCCGGAGGTTGTGCCGATAATACCATCGCTGTGTGCACGGGGTTGCTGAGTAGCGGGAGCATTGGAGTTTCTAGATGCATTGGGAATGATGTCGTATAATGTGTCAGACTGCGAATAAATAAAATTTAAGTGTTGGGCATGATAAATGGATTGATCTTGCGTGACCACACCACCTAAGGTGACATATTTAGCGATTTGAGGGAGAAGAGATTTGCAGAACCAATCCGTTAATAGATATTCTGGGAGGGGGGCTTTGACTAGCCTCTGCCTACATCTCCATTCATGGATATGATTGGAGATGTGGGTGGCAGTGTCCTGACGTAAAGAAGTAAGGAGTTTCATCCCAATTTCATAGCGGATGGGTAGGTAAAAGTGATTTAATAATTTCATCACTAAAGCGATAAAGGGATTGACTGATGCACATGGTAACTCAATGTACCACTTGCCTACATTGCCAGTAAGGGTATGGTAAAAGAGTCATAACTAGATGCTATCATCCACCATGGAGTTAGAAATGCACCATAAATGATAGGTGTTGATGTGTGTACCCGGATCCTCCCCTTGTCCCTTCGAACTTCAGGATGTCTATGGGAATTTTGTGTGGGATTGGAGGCTAAAGTAAGTTGTGATAGATGGGGTCATTTGATGGAGCATTCAACTCGATAGAAAATCATTGCATTTTAGTAGACATAGGGGGGTCATGTGTTTTAAGGAAGTTGGATTCCTAATTGTTGAATTAATGTAATATTTAGGCTTTTGAGTGGGTAGGATAGGAATTAATTAGATGATGTGAGATATTTTGTAAATGCTCTCGAATGAAGGAGAACATGAGTGGTTAATAATGACAAGAGAGTTAGAATTCAATTATAACTCTTAAGGTAGTTTCATGATTCGAGGAACTAGAGAGGACATTTAGGAGTCAAATCAGTAGATTAAGGATCTAAACTAGAATTAGTTCAGTAGAACCTTTCTGGTATAAATGTAAGCCTACGGGCAAAGTGTGGGGAGGAGGCCACTGATATTGAAGATCATGCCTGAGAGACAGAGAGTCTCAATATGTAATCAATTGTTCATATTTATATATACAAAGGTTTATTCTAGGACTGTATAGATGTGTGAAATGAATATTGAATTATTGAATTACATGTAAGTTGTGTATTCTGTAACATAGGTTGCAGGCAAATTTCTATAGAACTACACAGAGGAGGAGAATGATTCAGAGGAATCATAGTGGGTCATTGAATCCAATTGGAAAGATCAAAGTGAAACTCTGAGAGAGACAACGATGTATGAATTCGTAGAAGTCAAGCTCAGGAGAGAGTGCACAGCAGAATAGCGGAAGGATGGGAAAAATTGAAGAAACTCGAAACCACATAATAAACACTAAAGAAATGAGGTAAAGCCAAAGTAAAGGGAAAAACAAGAAGCAAGTTGTCAATGGACGGGAACCGTTGGATCTCGGAGATCAACAGACGAGGTCGAAGGAAATAAGTGGCCAAGTTTAAATCGAATAGGATTGAATTAGGGAATGAACAGTAGAGATTAACTAAAAGCACTGGAGGAAGAGGAATCTGGAGGAGCCGTCGCAGCCATCGATGGTTGAAGATCTATGATCATCGGGCGCAAACAAGTCCGAACGTTAACCAAGAAGAAAGGCGGGTTTATATGTGGAATTGGTATTTCAGGTGAGGTAGAAACCATAAGTGGTAAAAAGGAGTGGTCACCCAATTCCACTAACCGAACGACACGTAGAAATGGAGGAGAGAAGAAAATGCTTTTTGTGCAAGTATTCTCCATGCTTGTTGTCTACCTGAAATCGTTGTGAACAATCAGATCCATTGAGTGCAGATCGATGATGGAGGATTGTCATGCAAGTTTGATTGATTAGGCTAAGCAAATATTCATCAAATCGAGCACAGATCAATGGTCCTAATTTGATCAGAGATCAGAGAATGGAGAGTGCATCGAGAAGGAGAAGTCTTTTATGTGTGGACCTGATGATTTATGAACCCAGGTTCATTCTTTTTGAAGTCCAGCAAGGACCAAGGAAAAAGGAGAAAAGGTAAGTTTATGAATGTTTATGTGTATTTCTATTATAAAAGCAATGACAGAGGGTTTTGTGGTTAAGTCCGATATAACAAAGCAAGGTGTGGAGTTTGATTATATGCAGCTTAAGGTTTAAACTAAGGTTTATGAAGATGAATGAGTCCTGATAGAAAGAAAAGGATGGATTAAGGGTTAGACTTGGTTAGTCTATAAATTATTGTGCAGAGATTAAGAAAGGGGCCTTAACCATATTCTAAATGAAGATTTGACTCCTTAGAGAGTAAAAATTCATGTGACAAATGTGCTTATGCATTTTACATGCATATTGTGGGTAAATCGGGGGTATCCCTACATCATTTTGGTATCAGAGCAGAATTGTAATTGAAACAATTGGTGTTAAAACAGAACAGTGAAATGCTATGTGAAAGAATTGAGAAAAAAGTTATGTGTTAAAGATGCTTATGCAGGCAAGGAAGGATTAGATTATAATTTTACAGAAAGTAGGCATGCAGAGGTGATGTGTAGCAGAACTTGTAGATACAAGAAACAGAGGACAATCCATTCAAGGTGTTATCACAAAACCTTGACCTGATAGGCTGCTGATTAGGAAGGCCTTGTGTAACTCTTTCAAACCTACTTTTGGCTAAGGCTTAGCCTCCTCAACCTGAGAGGGGTCTCTCAAAGGATTAATGATAGTGATAATGGATTAGATGGCTAACTCTATGGAAAAATCGGACAATAATATATAAATGGTTGAAATATCAATCAACAAGCTTACATTGGACTATGGGTCAAAGTGTGTTTCAGTACAACAACAAGATCAATTTCACATGGAAGTCAGGGCATAGACGGTTTTAACATAGAAGCAAAACAAATATATTATGTAAGGAACACAACCTACAAACACATGAAGGAAGTTAGAGCATCATCAAATGAATTCTAAGTAACATGTGTATATACCATTGCAAGTAAGTATATGAAGGAATCCATGAGGAAAATAAAACATTGAAACCCTTTCTGAATCCTGAGTAGTGAAAGCTACTCTTTGTATTAACCTGAAAACATGCAGTCACATACAATAGCACAATGTTCTTCTTTCTTTGAAAATTGCCAACCCCAAGTGCATTACATCTCTTGTCATATATAGAGTTCATTACAAGCTTGGATTACTTCCTCCATCATGAGGGGAATTCGAATTTTCCATCAGTGACACCTATTCTAACCATAAAACAAACCTTTAAATGCATTTGACAGCTAACTAGCAGTCCTAAAGACCTAATACAACTAGGAGTGTAACTCCCTATTATGACTAAACCACCTCAACTAAACATTAAATGCATTCTTTGACAACTGCAACCTCATGAAGTCGAATTTGATGAAGCCTCCCACGTTGTCACCTGATTCCTGATGACAAACCCTAGAAATTAGGGAACATGTTTCCTTGTTTTTACATTTAGGATCCTTGAAATTTGGCACGTGGGACAGAGCCTTTATCTCCTCATCCATGACACATTTTTCAAAACTGAAGGATTCTTGTATTCCACGATGTCTAGAACAAAAACCTCTCTTGGTTTTTTAAAACACTTCTCCAGCTGTCCAGAATCTGTTCTTGAAAAACACGTGTCAAACAGGAAAAATCCGTTCCCTGAAATTTGGGTTTCAAAGAAAGCTTATTATCTCCCAACTGAAAACACTTATGAAGACAGTGAGATAGGTTATTATAGATGGAGCTTTTATGAAGATAAACCTCCATCATAATTCCAAAATACATTTTCTTGTAACCAGAAACTGATATTAAAAATATTGCTAAAACCAGAAGACAAAGCTTGACTTTCAGCAGTTTCGTAGCGCAAGGTTAACCATAAATTCCTCCCACCTCAGAATGAATTTGAATAAACTGAAAGAGGTTTTTGTATTTTGGTATGTTAAGAAGAAAAAACTCTTTCATTTTTCAAAATTGAGTTCTCAGCTGCTCAAGACCCCTTCTGGAAGTTGACTAGTAAACGTAGAAAGCAGAGTTTTTTATGCTAAAACAGGCTTTTCCAGGGATTTCGTAGCGCGCTACGAAAACTCCTAGTTCAATGATTTCGTAGCTAGTTTCAAAATTTCTCCAAAATGATCTGAGATATGACTTCTAAACACCTGGTGAAGCTTCTAGGACATGGAATGAGGCTGTCAAACCTTATTTGGAAAAGAGATATGACCTTAAAATACTTCTAACGTTATGACCTAACCCTTAAAGCATGAAATGACCTAGAGACCCTTTAACACCATGACTAGAAGAAGGGTTTTTAAATGAGAATGACACTAATTGTGATGAGATGACTCAAAACTTATAAGACTATGACTATAAACAAGGCAACTTTCCAAAGCTTAGAGACAAAGATTTTAGGGTGATAACACAAGGCATAGGTGGAATGGTGGAACAAGATCATGCAGAGATCTTGAAGGTGAGGTGATATGTTTTGTTTTTATTTGATTGGAGGATGTGTGTTTGTACATTGATGCACAAATAACAACAAAATAAATTCAGAAGGTTGCAACATCTAGAGCAAGGAGTGCTTGAATTGGTTCCAGAGGAAAGAACCAGAGAAATGCTAAGAGACTGAGCTTAGAGGAGAGAAGTTTAGTAAAGCATATTTAGCAAGAAGGAGACGTTTTTACTACATAGATAGTTTTGCAGCTCACAAAGGCAATTCCACAAAGGATGTGGGTAGAATTGCTAAGGGATGAAGAAGCTGGTAAGACTTTCTAAGTGAAAGAAGAGGTGGTCAAAACCAAGTATTTCATTGTGATTGAAATACAAGAGGACATTTATTTTCTTGAGAAGTTCAGAAGAGTTGAAGCCTAGAAAGAGCAAAGAGAAGTGCTCAAAGGAGGTTCCAGAGATAGAGAACCAAGCACTTGCCAAAAGACCAAGTACAAAGGAAAGCTTGGTGAGGTAAGTTGCAACAAGGAGGACTTATTGTTGGAGAGGCTTTAATGCAGCTCATAGTAAGTGAGTAAGGAGCTCATGAAGATAGAGGAGGAGAAGATGGCTACTGACGTTCATAGCAGAGGTTCTGAGGAAGACCACAGTAGAAGAAAGATGAAGAAAGAGGATGCCAAAGCAAATGGCAAGAGGATGCATCAAGAGAAAATTGACAAGGAAATTGCAGAGTTAAAAGAACAACTTGATGCATTAAGGAGAATACTTGAGAAAAGCCAGAGACTAGGTTGGGTCCTGAGAAAGAAGCCAGTGAAGTGGCATAAGTTGTAGAGAAGGCTACAGCAGAGGCAAGTAAGGTGGCTGAGGGAAAAACTCAAAGAAGCTAAGTTGGAAATGAAAATGGAAGTGTCCATTTGTGAAGCAGAACAGGGTGAAGTTCTGAGTGGAAATGAAAACTTGAAGACTAAAACTTCAAGTGAGGCCAAAAGGTTACATGGTTTAAATCTGAAAATTTGTGTATATTTGCAAGTGAAACATGTAAAGAAGGAAAATTTGATAATATTGTCATAAAAGAGGAGGAAGACAAGCAGAATCTAAATTCTATTTTGGAAGAAGATGAGATAGATAGGTCTCATATATAGTTGGGAAAAAATATCAAGCAACCAAGTGAAGGGCTTGAGGAGATTAAAGAGGAGACCATCGAAGAATTTCTGATTCATAAAGAGAACTTGGAATAGCAAGGAGATATGATGGCTAAAACATGAAGTGGACCACAGGGTCTTAGGTTTTTAAGATTAATAGTTTGTCTGTGGATGCAGAACAAATGCAGGAGAATATTAATGCAGATGGTGAGACAAGGATAGCTCTTGGAGAAGGTAAACAACAAGATATTAAAAGAAAACTTGAATAAGAGACTATGCTAGATGAAAACATAGTAAAAGATCATCATTTTACCATGATGATAGGCACAGTGGAAATAACCATGGAAGTTGTTGAGACAGTCAGTAAAAAGGAAGGACATCTACTGAAAGATGTTAAGAAGGAATAAACCTATGCAAAGGACTTAACCTTGGGAGAAAGGGCATTTGATGACTGGTCACTAACAAAGGAGGGTTTTGGAAAGGATGAACAATCTTTTGAAGCTGTCAAAAGTATGGAAAAGTATCTTTCAGAAGATGAATACTCTGGAGTAAAGGATAAGGGAGAATATCTCTTGAATGGGGAAGGCAGTGACTTATTGCAGCAGAAAGAACTTAGTAATGAAACTGTTACCACACAAGGACGATTTCTTCTGGGAAAAAGAGATGAAGTTCAATTTGAAGAACTGATATGTGAAACAACAGTTGAAACTATTGAGCCTTGTAATTTTCAAACTGAAAATTCGTTTATAAATGCAGGAATTATAAGTGTTGATGGAGTACTTGCGAAGTGTCACAGAGAAATTGTATTGCTGGAGTATTTTTTTGGAAATTCAGAGTATGACAGTGTGATTATAGAGGAAGAAGTTCACTATAGTAAACAAGGACAGAAAGACATCATTAGAGCAGATGGTGTGGAGGAGAGACTAGTTGACAATCTCACGAATTCTTTTGATAATTCAAAACAACATACTGATGTGCTGACAGAGGAGAAAGAAACAAAGCAACAAACTGAATTGTTGCCAAAGGAATATAAGGCACAAAATCCCTATGTTTTTTATTTTAACAAGTGTTTTGTGAGTGCAGGTTTAGTTGCAGATGTTGGAGGAAATTTGGCATAGATGAGCAGCCAAATAAAGATGAAAGAAGCAGATTCTATGGAAGAATTTAATCCATGGAATAGAGATGTTCAATTGCTAGAGAGAATGCTGGAAAGTCATGATTCAATGTAGAAAAAAATAATCATGAAAGAGGGTAAGGATGAAAGGGAGGCAGTAAGCATAGGAGTCAAAGAAAAAGTTGGAGCAAGAGCAAGAGCAATGTCTACAAAGGTAGCAAGAGAAAAAGTAGAAGAAAAAGTAAACTAGCAACTACAAAGTGGGAGTAACCTAGAATAGTTTGAAGAGTTAGTGGACAACATCAACAAACTGAAGCAAAGAGAAAGAGGAAGAAGTAAGAGGTAGAATATGGACCAGTCCAAGGATGAACTAGAGATAAAGATTGAAGAATTATGGCAATTGATGATGAAATAGTCCATGTGGAGGAAATTGATAGTAGCAGGAAGCATGATTAATAAGAACTTGAACCTAATTGACAAGGAGAGGAAGATGAAACAGAATACAGCATACATATAGCAGCAACAAAGGTGCAAGGCATTTGGGCAGCTACAAACTAAAGTTTGGGACCCTAGAGGTTTTCTATCAACTTATGAAGACACATGATCAGGAGATCATGAATATTTTCTACTTTGGGAGTCTGATGCAGGAGCATTCAACCAAAGAGAAAATCATTGTATTTTAGTAGACATACGGGGTCATGTGTTTTAAGGAAGTTGGATTCCTAAGTGTTGAATTAATGTAATATTTAGGCTTTTGAGTGGGTAGGATAGGAATTAATTAGATGATGTGAAATATTTTGTAAATGTTCTTGAATGAAGAGAACATGAGTGGTTAATAATGACGAGAGACAATTAGAAGTCAATTATAACTCTTAAGGTAGTTTCATGATTCGAGGAACTAGAGAGGACATTTAGGAGTTAGTTTAGTAGATTAAGGATCTGAACCAGAATTAGTTCAATAGAACCTTTCTGGTATAAATGTAAGCCTACAGGCAGAGTGTGGGGAGGAGGCCATCGATATTGAAGATCAGGCCTGAGAGACAGAGAGTCTCAAGATGTAATTTGTTGTTCATATTTATATATACAAAGGTTTATTCTAGGATTGTATAGATGTGTGAAATGAATATTGAATGATTAAATTACATGTAAGTTGTGTATTTTGTAATAGAGGTTGCAGGCGGAGTTCTGTAGAACTACACAGAGCAGGAGAATGATTTAGAGGAATCATAGTGGTTCATTGAATCCAATTGGAAAGATTAGAGTGAAGCTCTGAGAGAGACAACGATGTATGAATTTGCAGAAGGCAAGCTCAGGAGAGAGTGCACATCAGAATAGAGGAAGGACAAGAATAATTGAAGAAACCCGAAACCACAGAGTAAACACTAAAGAAATGAAGTAAAGCCAAAGTAAAGGGATGAATAAGAAGCAAGTCGTCGATGGATGGGAACCGTTGGATCTCGGAGATCAATGGATGAGGTCGAAGGAAATGAGAGGCCAAGATTAAATCGAATAGGATTGAGTTAAGGAATGAACGGTGGAGATTAACTAGAAGCATTGGAGGAAGAGGAATCTGGAGGAGCTATCGCAGCCGTCGATGGTTGAAGATATACGATCATTAGGCGCGAAAAAAGTCTGAATTTTAATAAAGAAGAAAGGTAGGTTTATATGTGGAAGTGGTATTTTGGGCAAGGTAGAAACCATAAGTGGTAAAAAAGAGTGGTCACCCGATTCCACTAACTGAGCGACACGTAGCAGCAGATGAGAGAGAGAAAACTGCTTTTCGAGCAAGTATTCTTTGTGCTTGTTGTCTACCCGAAATCATTGTGTACCGTCAGATCCATTAACTACAGATCGATGGTGGAGGATTGTCACACAAGTTTGATTGATCAGGCTAAGTGACAACCGTCGGATCAAGCACAGATCAACGGTCCTGACTTGATTGGAGATCAGAGAATGGAGAGCGCAGCGAGAAGGAGATGTCTTTGATGTGAGGACCCGACGATTTATGAACATGGGTTCATTCTTTTTGAAGTCCGACAAGGACCGAGGAAAAAGGTGAAAAGGTAAGTTTATGAATGTTTATGTGTATTTCTATTATAAAAGCATCGAGAGAGGGTTTTGTGGTTAAGTCCGATATAACAAAGCAAGGTGTGGAGTTTGATTATATGCGACTTAAGGTTGAAACTAAGGTTTATGAAGGTGAATGAGTCCCAATAGAAAGAAAAGGATGAATTAAGGGTTAGACTTTGTTACTCTATAAATTATTTTGCAAAGATTAAGAAAGGGGCCTTAACCATATTCTAAATGAAGATTTTACTCCTTAGAGAGTTGAAATTCCTGGGACAAATGTGCTTATGCATTTTACATGCATACTGTGGGTAAAGCGGGGGTAACTTGCATCATCATTGGTCAGTTTGTACAAGTCAGGGATATCGACTGTCACCAAAAAAGGAAAGGTGCTTGATGCCCCTAAATCGGACCAAGGCGATGGCATATGACTTGAGGATCCTTGCAGTCCTCCCATTATGTTGTTCCCAATATTATACACAGGATGCGTGGAATAGTAATTTCCTTGGGGTACAATCATGTATTGTGGTTGTCCATAGGGATTGTTAGACTGGAGGATGTAATTGCCCCTAGGATAAGGAATGCCCACTTGAATCGTTTGAGGTTGAGAGTGGGGTGCCCATATGGATTGAGTGGGACCTTGTTGAGGGATCCCGCTTACCATGTAATTAACTATAGGTCCTTGACTAAAATAAGGAGGGTTTATATCAATCAATGACTATCCCTGTTGTCCTGTAAATGGAGGGGGAACTATAACGTTCCTGGCTGGTATGTTCATATTGGGAACATTGCCCCCAGGCATCTGAACCTTGAGGTTGGAACTAAATAATGGATTCCAACCAAAGGGGTTGTTGAAGGGACCCATGCTAACCATGCTATATGCAGCGTTATAAGGAGCGCTATATGTAGCATTTTTTGAAGGTTTGGGAGATGACACAAAAGGGGCGGAAATAGATATGTATTGGGTTACGCTTGCGTTGGTTGTCATGATAGGGTTTTAACCTGGGACAGGTGGGATAGTAGGGTTTTCCATCGTAGGTTTGGTACTAACTTTCGATTGGGGAGGTTGTGGTGGACCAAAAGTGTCCACAAAAGCCCACGACCCATTAGTCATCAATGGGATGGAAGATGTCGGTCCAACAGAAGACATAGGAGGTAAAAATGCAACCAGAATCAAGAATGGTCCCAACAAATTCGTGAACGAAGGATTGTATGGAGGAATGAAACCTTCAGTAAAGAAATCTTCCGGTAAGTTTGAATCGCGGGATGTCCAAACTGATTCAGTGTTAGATCTTGGAGACTGATTGCCTGAAGATGGGTAATCCAGTTCACTGGGACTCGACAGATCCTCCACAATGAGTGGGGGAAGACCTAATAGTTATCTACATTGATGACGAGGACAAGATGTAGCCACAGTGGCTGATAAATTTTATTAAAGTCTCAGTGATAACAATCTGGCACTTAAAAAATAAAAAATAGACTAAAGAAATCAATCAATAAGCAGAGGGTATGGTCCTCTCTGATAACCATCGTTTGCTCGAAATGAAACCCAGTATCACAATGGATAAAGGAGATACTTTGCCAAATGTACAGTTACAATTACTCTTGAGCTTCACCCAAACCTCAAATTAAGGGGCCAAGTACTCTTGTGAAGATGAGCACCCTCCCAAAAATCAAAGACAGAGTAGGTTCGTTTGTGTTAGGTACCAGGGCAGCCCACACTAGTCACCTTGTGTTCATCCCTAAAAGTATGTCCACTATGGTTACCTCAAACCACAGGCACTACCGAGGGGGACATAGTCACAGACAGTACGTTGTGTGGGAAGGACACCTGAGTCCCTGACTCAGCTTTGATATCCCCGAAGGGATCCCCAATACACAGAATACCCAAAGGATATGTAAGCGAAGGTGAGCTACCTTCATTTACAATCTGATGTTGTCTCGTATTTAGCTCCATTTTTACTGGAGTGGTCCTGAATAGTATGAGTGCAGAAGGATTTCCCTCGTTAATGACACTAGTTTCGGTGTATGATCTTAGGAAGTTAACTCACAACTGCCTAACCCAAGATCCTAGCCTAAACTAATGTGCGTTTACTCAAAAAAGAGTTGTTGATTGATTTTATTAGGTAAAATTTAAATGTACTTTGTTATAGTCTTCGGTGGGGATGTTGATGTATGAAGTTATGTGGGACTCTGACTCAAATAATGCAAAAACAATGCTTGTAAATTTCACTTTCGATGAATAAGTTGCTTCTACAAAGGAAGAGTCATTTATACATCAATATATATACCACGCATCCAGTTCAGTAATACACTAGCACAACTATCAGAACTACAATGCTCACTAACAACTTTCGAAACCAAATAAATGCATATCTAACCAACAAGCAGAAAATAGTAAAAATTTTGTATTTTTTTCTTTTATGAAAAAAACTTTAAGAATTAAATCTATTTTCTTAAAAAAAAATGTTCAAGAGATAGATCAATCAAACAAGCACAGTTGCAGATCCCTTATTAGTCTACAAGTAGATTTCCCAACCCATGAGTTCACAAAGCAGTTTGTTTATTAAGAAATGGTTGCCTAACACTCTATAACAGAAGGTACAAAGAGTTATTGGTTGCACTAGCGCACTGTGTGTGAGGCCACAATTCTTTATAAAGCAATGTTTACACTAGCAGACAACATTAGTGAGGAAAAAGCTCAAAAAGAAGGTTGTGGGGATCAGATCTAGGGCTGAGCACTGAGAGAGGGGTGTTGTATAGTCCTGAGTGGTCAAAAAGGGGATCAAGAAGTATAGGAAGGCCTGGAAGAAAGAGAGATCTAGGAACTTTGTGAGAAAATCAGGAACTAAGTGTAGTCCCCAGTGGAATTGCCAATTCTTCTATAGGGATTAATGCATGGGTTTTTGGTGATCTAGAAACCCTCAAGGATCTTCCTAGGACCCTTGGCAGACTATCAAATTAGCTACAATTGTCACAAACATGCATACATATCTATGTTAAACAAATGATATTCAAAGCAGGAAGAAGGACTTATTACCTCATGTCTTAAAGTGGTGTTGCTGGAAAGCGCAAAGTAGCAAGGTGGAAGACCCCTTTGCTAGCTCCAGATCAAAACCTACACATAAATAAGACAAGCATAATATCATAGCATATAAATTTGACAAATAATGCATTAACATATAAATATATCTAATTACATGTATCTAAGCCACTCATAATACCGACATTTCATAAATATGTAAACAAATTACACTACCAACATCATGGAGTGCACGACACAATTGCAGTTCTATATTGATGTAGAAAAGAGTGATTACAACCATCGGTTGTATCAGCCTTCCCTTACTCCTCCAGCTCCTCTCTCTCTCTCCCTTCTTAACCTCTTACTATGCCTTAGTCAGAGACTAATCTTGACAGTCAAATAGGAAATCCTTTCAAATACTTCGACCTCTCCCATAATGGCCCTAGACTCACATATATAGCATGAGAGGATAAGCTTTTGTCAAATCCCTCATGAGTTCCATTAGGAAAAGGTAGTGATTTTTCCATGCTTTTTTGCTCTTTCCCATTCGTAGACTCCATTAGGAATAGTAATTCCTCCAAAGAGGTCAAGTTATAATGTTTCCCTGCTTTTGTGAGCTGACATAGGAGAGAATCTTGGGATATTTCTCGGTCAACTTGTTCCTTTGACCCATAGAAACTCATTTAGGTTGACTAACACACTTCCTAAGGTAACAAACAGAGTTACCCTAGGCACTAATGCACCCTTTGCCTTGCTAGGAAGCTTTATAAAACAGGTTTCTAGTTCCTAGACAATGTTAGCTTGACCAATGGGCTTGTAACTTGGTCAGTCCTTCAGTCATCCTGCTCTTCTCCTCTGAGCTAATGAGGAGGTCATTTTCCTATGTAACTCACGGACTATTAAGGGGCCTGAGAATCTATGTCTAAAACAAAACCTGCCATCTAAAACTTTTCATTTGTTTGGAACTGCCCAGAAATTGAGGAGCTCGCCACCAGCATATATATATTGGATTGTCTGCATAGGAAAGGGGAGAAGACTGGAAGATTAGTTTAGAAGCCTTGTGCGTAGCAGACCCTAACCTCGCAATAGGTTGGGACCTCACCTTGAGCAACAGGGAGGTTCTGAGAAGGTGCAGAAGGCCCGATTATCCAAATTGGGTGTTTGGATAAGCATTTTTGCACGATTTTCCGCCAGGATTTCAGTGGTACTATCTATTTCTGAAGCTAGGCTCCCCATTCTTCGTCCATCTTCCAACTTGGAGGTATAAGGATTGTAAAGAATGTTTCTTGTACCTTTATCTATTTTTTATGACATTTAATGCATGAAGACCTCCCCACTATTGAGTAGGGCCCAAAGAAGTAGTCCAAATTGGACGAACTCCATAATCAAATCTTTGTGTCATGGTTTCTTTCTTATCGTGCTATTTTTGCATTGTTTTATGTGCTTTTAATGTCCATGGTTTATAGATTTTTTTAATGTAATTTTGATGTATCTATAAGAAAAATATCTTGGATCACTATGTGTTGGGAATGACAGATGACTTCGTCTTTAGTAATGACTTTGAACAAGGTAGCATCCTTCGCAATAGGACATAGGAGAGACTTACAAACCAATAAGCTAGTAAGTATTCTAGAATAGGGTCCTTTACTAACATTTGTCACCATCTCCAATCATGGATATGATCATAAATGTGAGTGTTGAGGTGTTCTCGTGTAAGGTAGTCAATAATTCAATTCCAGTTTCATAATGAATCGACAACTGAATGTGATTTGAAAATTCCGTAGAGAGGGTATTAAAGTTATTAATAGAAGCGCGAGGTAGCTCAATGTACCATTTGGATGCATTTCAAGTCAGGGTGCAAGGGAAGAGTCAAATCCTGAAACTACCATCAATCATTAAGTTAGAAACACACCAAAGGTGGTAAGTGGTTACATGTGTAGCTGGATTGTCTCACTGTTTTCCTTTGAACTTATGATTGTTTGCAGGAATATTATGAGGGGTTGGAGTAAAAAGTAAGTTATGGTTGATGGGATCATTGGAAAAAATGTATAGGTCTGATACATCAAGAGTATTCAAGAACAAAAATGAATTAGGTGCCACCAGATCAGACCATGGAAGAGTTGGGTAACTAGAGGGACCAAGAGGTACTCCCATTAATGGGTTTCTAGCAGGGTACACATATTGTGAAGGATAGTAATTTCCTTGAGGTGGTGGTGGAGTTGAGTATATTGATGAGCCATAATGTATGCCCCAAGCCTGAGGAAGAATACCAGTGAACCGATTTCCCCCGGGATAGAAGTTCCCACCAAAAGCTAATGATGGCGAGTTGGGAGATCCCAAGGAGATGCACCAGGTTCAGGAAATGGAACATCAATGGCCACATAAGATGGACTCGGTAAAGGAACACCATCAATAATATAACCACCATAAATACAAGAATCAATCAAAGAAGGACTTGGTTGTACCAAAGGTTGCATGGGGACAAGATTTCCCCCAATGGGTAGATAGATGCTAGAAATGTTCCCCCCGCATAATAATAGAGGGGGAAATGAGATAAGAAATGGATTTCAGTTAAAAGGGTTGTTAAAGGTTGTCGAGTGGCAATCATTTTTTCTAGAAAAACCTTACAGAAATCTTCGGGGATGTTAGCCAATCCCAGTCTTGAGAAGAGCTCTTCCCAATCTGATTCGGACATATAGTTGAGATCTTGGTGCAACACAAGGCCGACAAACTTAATTTCAATTCTCAGGATGCAAAGTGTTCTAATGCTAGCCACCTTTCCAGATTAATAGGTGAATTCAAATTCAAATCCAACCATTCCCTCCAAATTTCTATCATTAATGCATCTTTGGCAGCAAAATTCCAAAGATTTGCCCCATAAATGTGCCCTCCCCACTCCTTCAATGGAAATTTTTCCATCCAATCATCTACAGTGCACCCAATGAATACTTTTTAACCCAACTACATGGCACCAACCTCTATGGCATAGCTCTCATGGCGCAGCTCTCCTCAACACCCTAATTTCTTCCAATGTGCAGCCCGCTTACATCGTGTTTCCAATTTTCAAGCAATGTAGTTTATAGTTTTGTACTTCCTTGCAGCTGCCTAGAATACTAAGGTTATCCCACCATCACATAGTCATTTCACAGGGGTGGCATCACCCTTGTACAACTTCAATCGACTACCATTGACTTTTCCCAGGAACAATTCTCTATTTAGCTTGGTGAGCACCAGTATTGTAGCAAGAATGCTGCAAGTCCTGGCCTGCCAACTTTACTTTTATCAACTCGGTAGTTCGTAACAAACTTGGAAGCATTGATGCTATATGCACAAGTACTAGTTCTCACTACAGGTTGTCACTTGGTCAGTCGATGCAAGATCACTAGGAGCTCAAGCCAAATTCTATAGATTTTAGAAGAAGCTCTATGTATGATGAAAGAAAAGAAATATTACTCTATAGATGTTATTCTAACTGCAGAAGAGAGAAAGATTGGAATGTAAAGCAAAACCTAGTAAACACAAATTAGCAAGCTAATTATACTTTTTCTGAAAACACTATGAAAACCATGAAAGAAATGCCATTACCTACTCAAGGAATTAAACAACATCTAACCATGCTATGTCTGGAAGTAAATAAGCAAAGAACATATTTTCGGATTTTTATGTGTTTTTAAGTGAGTTTAACATGCATCTAATTTATTGTGTGTGAGTGTGGCAGCGAATAAGTGGCATTAGAGGGTAGTTTTGGAGCTTAGAATGATGTAGGATGGTGTGAATGGGTCCTAGGAAGTCTTAGGTGGCCTTCTGGAGGATTTTACCACACTTGGCCTTCAAAAGAAAGCCTACAGGAAAACTACAGGAGGACACAGGAAAACTACAGGAGGAAAACAGGGGAACTACAGGAGGAGGCCGAGAGAAATTTTTGATGTTTTGAGGGTGTGAGAGTGGGTGGAAAAGTTGGATTAAGGTTGGAATGAGCTGCTAGGGCACCTAGGTCTACCATGGATCACCAGGAGAGAGAAAGATGATTGGGTTTTCTCAAGGAGAGAGGAAGAAGTTCTATGCAAAAATGAAAAAAACTAGGGCAGAATTAAGGTGAGATTTGGGAGACCTATAGGGCACGGATCAGAAGGAGGGTGTGAATTCTGGTAATCTAGCCTACTACTGGAAGAGATCTACTGCATAGAAACCAAGAAAATAAAGCAACCATTCAAATGAATGCATTCTAGGAAAAAATAGAGTTTTGCATAAAAATGGCCTAAACTATGATGCATATAAGGAAATGTTGGGAAATGCTGCAAGGAAGGAAAGCATGAAAGAGAACTATTTTAAATTAGGAAGTGAAAATGATAAATAAGATCTACCACAAAACAAAACTGGACTATCAACCTACTAGAGAGCTGCAAACACTAGAAGTCCTAGGAATGAGGAAAATCTATGTTTTTAGGGAAACAAGAGGGTCTTTACCTCAAATCATGGTCCCAAAGGGAGGAAGAGAGGCCAAGGCACTATTTCTAGCCTTTTGAATCTTCTCTAATCACTACTTAACCTACTACAGAAAGCATGAATGGAATCAAACTACTAAATCATCAAAAGCAACATATTCTTAACCATAAAAGAAATACATCTAACAGCAACCAATCTACAAACAGAAGTGAAGCATACAAATACAAGTAAAGAGGAGCTTGGCTACTTGGATTGGGCCCTAACCCAAGAGCTTCAGCCCTCTGAGGTAATTCAGTGCTAGCTGAAAAAGGATTTCATCTTCATTATCAAAAAATAGGAAGATTACATAAAACTTTCATAAAATAGTAAGCTTGAAATTTCAGCGGAGTTTACATAAGCCAAAACGTTGACCCTAATGAGGCCCTAGGCCTCTCTACTTATCCATCTAAAGCTACCAATAGCTTCCTTAAAATCGGGGAGGATTGGCTCCCAAAACTCGAGATAACTCTCAATCATCTTCCACTTGCTCGGTTGCCTTCTAGTGCATGATTCGGCTACTTGTACTTCGAGCTGAATGAAGGGGAATTCGAAGTGAGGAGCACTAAATGAGGGGGATTCCCTCCTATAATTCCTCTCCTCTGTCTACTTTGAGTTATTGTTGCAGTTTGGCCACTAGATCCTTGACTTTGACCTTGAAATCCATCAATAATCTGCATTAAATACATGTTAGACCACATGGCATAATAATTAACTCAACTCACCCTATAAGCATAAATATAATCAGAAAATCATACAATAAGCTATGAGAATGGTTTATTTGACTAGGTTTGGAGGTAAAATGAGCCTATATAATTACCCGTTTATGAGCCTCATCATCACCCCCTACTGAAGGTGTTGCTCATCCTCTAAGAAACCTAGTCAATCTCTTCATCTTTTATGGCCCCAGTGGCCTCCCTAGCATTTCAGGCTTCTAATGTGGTTTGCTAATGTTCTCCCTAAAATCCTACCTTTCTATCTATGTCCTTCCACTACTCCTTCTCTTCTTCTTCTCTTATGCCTTCCAGCATGCCTAATAGGAGTGGAGGACTCAGTTTGAGGCCAATCCAGTTGACCTTCAGCCTTTTCATGGAGTGCTTGTACATTGGGACTCTTTTCAATGCCTCCCTCAACCTCATTGGGGAATGGTATTCTCTAATTTGCAAGTTGTGGGGTATGGTATTCCATCTTCTCATGCATGCATGCACAAAATCATCCCCAAGTAGCCTTTGCATATCTTCAAAGTGAGCAATGACTTGTGCCTAATTGGCTAGATATTTAGGGGCAATATGAGGGTCATTGGAAAGCAGGTTGTGTGTGTTGATGAGTGCCATAGAATCTAATGGCTTAGCTATTATCACTAATGGCTCATTCTTCTCTTTTATCATCAATCTTTTCATTTTTGCTGCCCTCAATTCTTCACGGTTCATCCATGATGCCAGGGCCATTAATTGTAGATCCCCTAGCTTGGAATTAGGGTCCCACACATTTAGATCTGTGATGGCCATGTTATGTAGATAGAACTCTGCCATCCTTTCTTTTTCCTTGGAGGTGCTTTGGTCACACAAATCCATGAACTGCCTGTAATCTTGGAAATACATTGTGCCTCTTTGTGCTAAAGTTTTTATTTGGAATTGAAGCCATTGATCCTTCAGATAAAGGCCATAGGATTTGGCTGGTGTTCTGCATTGTAATGTCTCCATGGATAAGCTGGCCATGTATCCCAAATGAGTCTCTTTCTCCTGCAACTGCCTCCTTAGTATTTCATTCTCATTCTCAAGTTCGCTTCTTGTAATGGCTTCTCTGTCTCGGAGAGCACTCAATTCCCTACCCATTTCCCTAAGTTTGTTTTCCATGTGGCCAATATCCTCAACTCCTTTGGATTTGGCTATCTTCATCCACCTATGTGTTCCCACTCTCTCTTTTTCCAATTCGAAAAATAGTCGAAATGCAAATTTTTGTGGGATTATCTTGCCTCCCTCAAGTATTCTGTAATAGGAGTCAATATTAGGTTGGGGGTCAGGTTCTTGTAGCTCTTGTGCTTCCTCTTTCATCATTGTATGTCCTCCTATCCTTTCCTCAAGGTTTTGAGTCTCCTGTAGTTTGGACAGTGTCTCCTATAGGACTGTTTCAACCTCCTGTAAATTTGGTTTTTGATCCTATAGAATTTCCTTCCCCTTCCATGTAGAAGATCTTGTAATCCCTCTTTCATAGGTTATCAGTGTCTTGGAAGGAGAGCCTTTCACCTTGGCAAATGGTGAATCTTCAATGTGGATGGGAGTCTTTGATGAGGGCTGAGGTTTGCCTATTTTAATTTTGGTACTCTTCCTTACCCTGAAATACATGGAGGTTGGTATTTTCCTCTTCTGATTCTGCTTGCTTGGTGTAATAAGTGCAGTGAGGGCAGCTACTGCTTCCCTTTCCAAAGTTTCAGGGGATTCTTCTCTGTGCTCTTCCCTCTCTGCCTCCTTTTCTCCCTCTTTTGTCTCTTTTTCCTCCTCCTACTCTATCTCTTTTTCTACCTCCTTCCTTTCTTGCTCTACTATGTCACCACTGGCTGCATCTTCTCCTCCTTGCTGTTCTCCCTCCTCACTGACAGCAGGACTGGCATCATAGGTTAATGCCTTGATTTCATCCTCAATTGTCATGTTTCTAAACACTTCCCATGCTATAGGGAGTGTAAGGGCATGGAGGGCCTCTTCTACTAAGATCTTGATTAGGCCATGGTGAGCTAGCTACTGTGAATTTCCTTCTTACACCTTAGTGCTAGAGTTAATGTGGGATTAAAGGAGAAAGTAAGGGATACTGAGATTTTGAGGTGTTGGGGTATCCATGCCATATCTCAAGTCTTGGAGGATTCTGAAATGGTATCCATAAACAATCTTGTACCTCCCCTCACAAGAAATGTATTTTATTATTTGGTAGCTAACCTCATCCCAAGGATATGGTATACTAGCACTCCGGATTCTATGTTTGTCTTCAACAGGGATTGCATTATCTTGGAAAAATTTCTTCTTGGCAACCTGGCCAATTGGTTTCTCATCTTTACTCCAAGGCAACCCAAGAGGAAGGGTAGTGACCCTACTGATGAATTCAGGGGTTATTTCAAGGAGAGGCCTCTAATGGTTACACTAACATGAGTCCTTGTGTGAGGGACCAGAGAGAGAAAATTCTTGGGAAATTTCATCATCAAACCCTCTAAATTTATTAAAGAAATTCATCCAGTTTGCCCTTGTGAATATGACCACAACTTGAGGATGTGCATGGAGCCTAGAGGAGTTAGTGGGCTCCTTTCTCATAAACCCTCCTGTCATACTGCCTGTACTTTTTGGAAAACCAAATATGGAGGTGGAGACAAAGAATTTGGAGTGAAATAATAGAACAGAGGGGACTGTGTTTTTTTTTCTGGTAAACAGAAATTCTTTTTATGTATTTCTACCCTCCTAAAGACTTATTTCATCTTCAAATTGAGACCACTTCTTTCATATATTGATATTCAACAGGGGGCATTCGTGAACCCTACCTCTTTAAACTGAAATGTGTGCCACAAATTGTGTTTTCTCCCTTCAAAATGACTCACTACCCCTCATGTAGAAGCCCACTATCCCTCCTATAGATTTCCTATAGGTGCTCCTGTAGAAAACCTATAGGTCTCCTGTAGAATATTTTGAGCGAAAATATGGAGGAAATCGATGGAGGATGGTGGTTACGAGTCTGTGGGGGCACAAGAAGAATGCTCGGGGAGGAGCGGGCATTACCCTTTATGGATATTTTCGGTTATGAGTGTTGAGCTAGCAAGGTGTACGTTGCCCAAATTAGGATCGTTGGCTCCCACCTACTTGGTCATCATGCCCCCTCCTCATAATCATCCCTCATTATTGCATTGGAGTTACTCTTCCTCCCACTACCTATCCTTGGCATCTTTTGCTTTAGTTGACTGTGCGCACGTGTGGGTGACATCTCGGTTAAGTGAAGTCAACAACATGAAGGTGGCCAAGTTAACTGGCCACGTTTTCCTCTTTCGATTTCAACCATCTCATTGCCTTCGCATGATTTCTAATTACAAAAATGAAGATAGAGGAGTGATTTAGCTACTTACCTGTGATCCAAGTGTATTTGTTGCCATCGACTGTGAGGTGTTGTGGCTTTCTCTATTGCATGCCTTCATTTTCCTTCATGCATGCTATCTCTGCTTGTTGATGTGTTGTTGTGTGTGATTGCAAGTTCCTCTTTTACTAGAGCTGAGCTACATGTTCCTCCTCAACCTTCAGATTTTTTGTCCCTTGTTGTTGGTGCTGGACTTCTATGGGATCAGCTGCTACAGGAATTCCTATAGGATCTCCTGTAGTTGCTTCTCCCTTTGAAACTTCAGCTATTGCCCTGTGCCTAGAGCTCGAGAATGATGCCAGAGGTGGAGATGCATGATTGAGGGATAGTAGGTAAGTTTCAGGTGAATTGAATGGTGCCTTTTCCTCCTTTTATTTTTGTTTTTCTTTTCAAAACTAAAAAATTGTTTTTCTGTGTTTTTTCTTGGAAAGGAAGAAGAAAAATAATGATGCTTGGAGTGTGATTCAGGCTTGGAAATGATGGCAAGGAGGTTTTAAGATTGTAAAATGGATTATAGGTTCCTCATGAAGCTTTCTTGTCCCTCAAACTGCCTTCTGTAGACATTTTTGGCTCTCTGTAATTCCTACAAGAGCCTCCTATAAAAAACACAGTTTCAGAAGAAGAAAAAAGTACAGTGAGGTGAATAAGATACCAAAAATGATGGAGGAAGGTGTGGAAAAGATGAGATGGATGCTGGTGTGAATGTCAGGGTCCCCTTGGCACCTTCTCCTGCTCCTTGTAGTCCTCCTGCGAACCTGCAATGCAATAAAAATTCATTTTTTTTCCTTCTTTTTTTTTTTTTGTAAACAACTACGGCGCCTCAGAGAGGTTTTCACCTTAGTTGCCTTCCCTAGGCACCTCCAAGGGAGGTTTTCACCCAGGGATCTTATTCTTTTCCCTTTTTCTTTTTTCTTTTTTACAATGCTAGGCCACCTCAGAAGAGGTTTTCAACCCAATGATGGGACTCAAACGCCTCATGGAGATTTTCACTTTAGTCCTTATTTCTTTCTTTTTTCTTCAGTGAGTGGTGAAGTGGAAGCTAAGACATGCTCCACTACCATCACTATTTTATTCAAATATTCAATAAACTCTCACTTGGAGAGGGGTTTCTTGTAGACTTTCAACCGATGTCCATTGACAAGCATGGGAATGGCTTCACCATCAATGGTTCTGATCAGAACTGAGCCATTGTCATTGCATTTCTCCACAGTGTAGGATCCCAGCCATCTTGTCCTCAGCTTGCCTTTGAAATCCTTGTATCATGAATCATAGTGCCCAATATCCCTCTTGAAATTGCTTCTCCCTTATATTTTTCTCATGCCATATCTTTCTCTGAAGCTAAACTACCTCAGTATGGAGAAGGGCCTGCAATCTGTATTCATCCAATCCATTGAGCTGAAGTAGTCTCTCTTTCTGTGCATGACTAAGGTCTAGGTCCAGCTGAGCTACCATCCTTAGGCTATTGAATTAAAACTTTATTGACAACAAAGCCTTATTCCCATAGACCAGTTCATAGGGTGTGAACACGGTGGTGGTCTTCCATGTTATGTTGTAGGCCCAAGTGGCCTCAACTAATCTGTCTGCCCAGTCTTTTTTGTTGTTGCTCACTACCTTAGTTAGGATCCATTCCAATGCTCTATTAGTGACCTCCACTTTCCCATTGGCTTGTGGATGGTAAGGAGTGGAAGTCTTGTGCTTGATCTTATGATGTGTGAGTAGGTCTTCAATGAGGTTAGAAGTGAATTGACTGCCTTGGTTTGTGACCAACTCTCTCAGATACCTGAACTTGTAGAATATGTTTTCCCTCAAAAAATCAACTACATTTTCCTCTGTCGCTACCTTGATTGCTTTTCTCTCTTCCCACTTTGTCAGGTAGTTGCTACACACAATAACGTACTACTTCTGCTTTGAAGGGGGGTTGATAGGCCCCACAAAGTCCATGCCCCACTTCTCAAATGGCTCAAAAGTCACTTGAGGTTACATGGGCATTTCATCCTTTGGAGTGGGTTTCCCCATCCTTTGACATCGTTCACACTAGCTCGTGTATCTCCTCACATCCTAATGAAGAGTGGGCCAGTAGTAGCCTACTTGCAATATATTGAAGCCAATTCTTTTTACTGCAAAATGACCTCCACAAGGCCCGTCATGACAGGTCAGGAGGATGTTAAAGACTTCCTCCTCCCTAACACACCTTCTCAAGATCTAATCTGGGCCAAGTTTGAAGAGATTACCTCCAATCCAGGTGAAAGGGGCGCTTTTCCTTACTATCTTGCTCTTCTCTTTTGAGGATAGGTGTGGTGGGAACTGTGCTGAAACCAAGTAGTTTGCTATATCAGCAAACCATGGAGAGAGTACTGATATAGCAAATAGGTGTTCATCTGGCATTTGGTCATCCACATTCCTTCTTCACCTGTAGGCAAATTCACTCTAGACAAAAAATCGGCAACAACATTCTCTTTACCAAGCTTATCAATAATGGTCAATAAAACTGCTACAGTAAAAGCAACCATCTAATAATGCGAGCATTTACATCTGGTTTGTTCATTAAACATATAATTGCAGCATGATCAGTGTGCACAAAGGTTTGATAGCCTGTGATATAATGTTTTCATTTGTTTAAGGAATACACGATAGCTAGGAGTTCCTTCTCGGTCACTGTGTAGTTTAACTCTGCCTTTGACAAGTCTTTGCTTATAAAGTATATGGCATAAGGTAACTTTTCATCAATTTGTCCTAAGGTTACTCCTATTGCTTTTTTTGAGGCATCTGTGTGAATGTGAAAGGGTAGGGCCCAGTTTGGGCCTCTGATAATTGGGGCAGTCACTAGCTTGCTTTTTAAGGTATCTAGGGCTTCTTGACAGTTATTCGACCATATGAACTCAACATCTTTGCCTAGGAGGCCAAACAAAGGAGAGGCTATTCTACTGAATTCTTTAATGAATCTCCTATAATATCAAGCTAAGCCTAGGAATCTTCTGACATCTCATACCTTTTGAGGAGGTGGGACCCTTTGGATGATGGCAATTTTGTTGCGGTCCACCTACAGTCCTTGTTGAGATATTGCATGACCTAGCACGGTCCCTTCAGTCATCAACAATTCACATTTTTCTGGACTGAGGGATAGGTTCATCTCAATACACTTATCTAGAACTTTTCCTAGGTTAGATAAAGCTTCCTGAAAGTCAGAGCCATAAGGAGTAAAATCATCCATGTATATTTCTACTGCATCATGAACCAGTTCAGAAAATATACTCAATACCGCTCTTTGGAAAGTGGCTGGAGCATTGCACAAACCAAAAGGAAGGACCCTGTATGCAAAGGTACCCCAAGGACAAGTGAAAGTGGTCTTATCTTGGTATTCCAAGCTAATTTGAGTCTTAATGTACCTGTTAAACCCATATAGGAAAGAGAAAAACTTTTTCCCTGCCAAACTGTCTAACACTTGATCTATGAAAGGTAAAGGAAAATGGTCCTTCTTGGTGGCTTTGTTCAATTCCTGATAGTCGACGCAAATTCTCCACTTACTATTTTTCTTTGGCACTAGCACCAAAGGAGACACCCATTCATTGTTAGAGATGGGATAGATGAATCCCGTATCAAGCAATTTTTGCAGTTCTTCCTTAACAATATCTTTAAGCGCTAGGTTCATCCTCCTTTGAGGCTGCCTGACTGGCTTGCAATCTTCCTTGATGTATATATGATGAGTACATACTGAAGGGTGCACTCCCTTCATCTCCTTATAACTCTAGGAGAAGGCATCTAGATGTTTTCTCAGTATGTTGCATAGCTCCCTCTCCTAGGAAGTAGATAGGGATGGATTGATTTTCAAGGTTATTTCTTGGCTAAACTCTATATATCACTTGGCAACTGATGTAAGCATTGGCTGTAGCCAACCAGGGTCTTCTCAGAATGAGAGGGTACTCCCAAGAATCGATGGAGACCATCACATCTTCCACAATCCCCTCAGGGGTCACTGTGGAGCGGTCTGCTAGCTGTAGTACTGTCGTGGTATTCCTCAAGGAGCTTTGGAGGTTAAGTTTGAGAATTGTGTCCTTTGTCATCACATTAATGGCAGCTCCAAGATCAATCAAGGTATGTGGGATCATTGTGCCATTGATGTGGACATCAACTGCTAGGCTTCCAGGGTCCAGATATTTTGGACAGATTGTCTGCACCAACATCAAGTCAGGTAGTTGTCCTTTGACATTGATGGTTGGGGCATCTCTCTTGCGCCTTACTGGATGCCTAAAGCACTTATCTTTGATCAACCTATTGTAGATAGGCACATCTTTTATGGCTTGGAGAAGTGGTATCTTCACACATAAATGTTTCAATTCTCCCAGGAGTTCAGTTTCTTCTGGGGTAGGCTAGATTTTCATGGATAGTCTCTCAGAAAAGGGTGGACTTGGTTTAGGTTCACTTTCCTCTTTATCGTCCTCAACCTCCCTAGGTGGAGGCTGGCTATCTGGGAAAACTTTCCCAGATCGCAAGTTAATTTCTTGAATCTCCACAACATAAGTTGGGCATGATGGGTCCCCACTATACACTTGCTGAGCCTATCTGTTGTTCGGGTTCGGATTTGGCTAGGCAGGAATTTGGGGTTGCCTTGGTGGAGCAGAAGGTAATGGTTGTGGTTGGGTAGGTGGTGGAGGCAGAACAATGGGAAGAGAGTTGTATTGGCGCCTCCACCCCTGATTAGATGCATTCCACTAAGGTTGCGGCTGAGCATATGATTGAAATGAATGGGTGGCTAGTTGGGACTGATATTGAGATGTGAAGGACCAAGGAGGAGGCATGGACCAGGAAGGATGAGTAGGAGGGCCCCAAGAAGGTATGGAGGTGACTTGGTTGGGGTTGTAGTATGCCTGAGATGTCCCTTGCATCCCCTGCTGGTATGGTCTAGGTCCATGCGGTCTCCTTTGGTTTATGTAATAGATCTGTTCAGTGACTCCTTCGGCCCCTTGGTATATAGCTTTAATTCCAGGCAAGGAAGGGAACTTATCTATAGAATGATATTCTTCACATACTGAACAAACCTCTATAGAATTCAATGGGCATTCATTCCTAGGATGCCTCCTGGTGCATCTAGGGCAAAAAATGGCCAAAGCCCTCTCTGCTTCCTCTTGTTTTCTTTTGATATGTAAGGTATCCATTTGCATGGAAAGATTCTGCAACATCTCACTCTTGAAGTCTTCCAGCATGTTTCCAATTTCACCTTTAATGGATGAATTGGAAGAAGAGGCACTGGCTATGGGTTGACTCCCCCTAACTTTCTTTGTGGCTGCTCTAGAATGGTTTCTAAAAATAGTCTTTATGTATTCATAGGATAGTTGGTAGATGTCTCCCCTGGCTAGTAGATGGAGGGTGTCTAGAAGGCCTTCTCGAATTCCCCTGAGCAGGACCAACTTCAGAGACTCAGGGTCAAGTGTACACCTAGCCTTTTTGTAGCTGAGCTGGAACCTCTCTTCATAGTCTTCCAAGGACTCATCACTTCCCATGGTCATTTGGAAGATTTGTTCTTTAGTATCTTTTGACCTACAATAGTCTTGATACTTGTCGTTAAAGGCCTACTGCATCTGAGCCCAAGTTGTGATGCTATTGTCAGGTAATCCCATGAACCAACGCAGTGTTGCATCCTTGAGAGTAGAAGGGAACAGTTTCAACTTTTTCTTGTCTTCTGCATAGTCATCAGTTCGATAGATGACAACAAACTCAAACAAGAAGGTTTCAAGGTCTTCTGTAGTCAGACCATGGAAGTGAGGTAGGGATGAAGGACTTATATTCTTCATTTTGGTATCCCCATTGGTCTCCCGAATGGGAAAGGTACCCTCTATTCTCTCTCCATTTCCCCTAGAATTTTTGTTTTCAGCCATTGCCTCTGGAGGAATGTTTTCTTCTTCTTCTTCCCCTATAGGTTCTTCAAATATCTCTATTTTTTCACCTAAGGATTCTTCTTGAGTGCAATCACCAAAGAAGAGAGAAGGTTGGCTATGTGAAGCAGTGGGGGTGTTGAGCAAAAATTTTCCTGAGTTATCTCTATTCCTATGAGGCATGAAAGGAAATCTTGTTGGTTGGTTTTTGTTTCCTTTTCCCCCACACTAAAAGTACCTGTAGAAACTGAAATTGTGATTGAACAAAAAAAATTGCAACTAGCTAAAATAAACTTGCTGAATGGAAATTTGCAGAATTGAAAAGGAAAGCAAGGAAATGCAGAACTGAAAGAAAAGAAATGACTAGTCTACTTTTATTGAAATAAACTATTAGCAGAATTTTGCAATAGGAAATAGAAGAAAGTAGTAATCACAGAATACTCTGACACTTCCCCAAAAATGGCTCCAAAAAGTGGTGAGCGCCAGTATTGCAGCAAGAATGTTGCGACTCCTGGGCTGCCAACTTTAATTTTATCAACACGGTAGTTCGTAACAAACTTGGAAGCGTCGGTGTTGTATGCACAAGTACTAGTTCTCACTGCAAGTTGTCACTTGGTCAATTGTTGCAATATCAAGCTCTATTTATGATGAAAGAAAATAAATATTACTCTATAGATGTTATTCTAACTGCAGAAGAGAGAAAGAGTGGAATGTAAAAAAAAACTAGTAAACCCAAACTAGCAAGCTAATTCTACTTTTGCCAAAAACACTATGAAAACCATGAAAGAAATGCCATTACCTACTCAAGGAAGTAAACAACATATAACCATGCTATGTTTGGAATTAAATAAGAAAAAAACATATTTTTGGATTTATATGTGTTTTCAAGTGAATTTAACATGCATCTAATTTATTCTGTGTGAGTGTGGCAGCGAATAGGTGGCATTAGAGGGTGATTTTGGAGCTTGGGATGATGTAGGATTGTGTGGATGGGTCCTAGGAGGTCTTAGGTGGCCTTCTGGAGGCTTTTCCCTCACTCAGCCTTCAAAAGAAAGCCTACAGGAAAACTACAGGAGGACACAGGAAAACTACAGGAGGAAAACAGGGAAACTACAAGAGGCCTATAGGAGGAGGCCGAAAGAAATTTTCTTTGTTTTGAGGGTGTGAGAGTGGGTGGAAAAGGTGGATGAAGGTTGGAATGAGGTTTTATGGCGTCTAATGTCTACCATGGATCACCAGGAGAGAGAAAGATGTTTGGGTTTGCTCAAGGAAAGAGGAAGAAGTTTTATGAAAAATGAAGGAAACTAGGGCAAAATTAAGGTGAGATTTGGGAGACCTATAGGGCATGGATCAAATGGAGGTGTGATTGCTGGTAATCTAGCCTACTGCTGGAAGAGATCTGCTGCATAGAAACCAAGAAAATCAAGCAACCATTGAAATAAATGCATTCTAGGAAAAAACAAAATTTTGCATAAAAATGGCCTAAACTATGATGCATAGAAGGAAATGTTGGGAAATGCTGCAAGGAAGGAAAGCATGCAAGAGGACTATTGTAAATCATGAATTGAACATGATAAAGAAGATCTATAGCAAAACAAAACTGGACTATCAACCTACTAGAGAGCTGCAAACACTCGAAGTCCTAGGAATGAGGAAAATCTGTGTTTTTGGGGCAGCAAGAGGGTCTTTGCCTCAAATTATGGTCCCAGAGGGAGGAAGAGAGGCCAAGGAACTATTGCTAGCCTTTTGAATCTTCTCTGATCACTACTTAACCTTTTACAGAAAGCACGAATGGAAGCAAACTACTAAATCATCAAAAACAACCTATTCTTAACCATAAAAGCAATACATCTAACAGCAACCAATCTACAAACTGAAGTAAAGCATACAAATACAAGTAAATAAGAGCTTGGATACTTGGATTGGGCCCTAACCAAAGATCTTCAGCCCTCTGAGGTAACTCGGTGCTAGCTCAAAAATGATTCCATCTTCATTATCAAAAAATAGCAAGATTACATAAAACTGTCATAAAATAGTAAGCTCGAAATTTGAGCAAAGTTTACACAAGCCAAAAAGTCGACCCTAATGAGGCCCTAGGCCTCTCTACTTATACATCTGAAGCAACCAACAGCTTCCTTAAAATTAGGGAGGCTTGTCTCCCAAAACTCGAGATAACTCTCAATCATCTTCCACTTGATCGGTTTCCTTCTAGTGCATGATTCGGCTGCTTGTACTCCAAGCTGAATGAAGGGGAATTCGAAGTGAGGAGCAATAAATGAGGGGGATTCCCTCCTATAAGTCCTCTCCTCTATCTACTTCAATTTATTGCTACAGTTTTTCCACTAGATCCTTGACTTTGACCTCGAAATCCATCAATAATTTGCATTAAATACATGTTAGACCACATGGAAAAATAACTAACTCAACTCACCCTATAAGCATAAATATAATCAAAAAATCATACAATAAGCTACGAGACTGGTTGATTTGACTAGGTTAAGAGGTAAAATGAGCCTATATAATTACCCATTTATGAGGCTCGTCATAGCTTCATGAGCTGAACTGCGCCACCATCTGTAATTTCCTTGACCACACAGGGTCCCAGCCAATGCATTTGAAATTTTCCAGGGAATAAGGCAATTGGTTAATGTATTGTTGATGCTTGAATGCTCAATTTTAGTTGAGGTTAGAGTCATTGCTAGAGACTCTATGTTTTTTGTTGTAAATGACACGTTGATTGTAGATTGTCAAGTGTAATTGCGAGAGTTCTTTGTAGGAGAGCATTTCTATATCGGGGAAATAGACGCAATTGAAATCATAAATTTTTATGTACCTATTCTTATCTACTGAAATACGATTGGCCTAGCCATTTTAGTAGGGTCAGGAGACATAGCCCAAGAAAGGGAAATCTATCATCAACCTTGGTGTCTTTATATTTTGATGCTGCATGATTATGTGTGTTTTGTCCTTAATGGTTAACTTGCTTAGTTGTATTAAGTCATTGTTTTGAAAGACCCATTTAAAACTTGCCAAGTTTCAGAGTACGATCTTCTTCTGTAATTTCAGATCATTTTGCTTGTCTTCATCAATGCTTCACTGAACAAATGCCTAAGGTCCATTGGTTTGACTAGTTTAAAGCAGGTCCATTTTGTAATAAATAGATTCTTATATTTTTCTCTAATTTGGCCTTCAAATCCAGTTGATATGGATTAATATGGGTCGATGAAACACGCTTCGAGTTTCTCACCCACTCTCCATCAGTGAAACCCTTTCAAAAACCCCCTTTGCAATGTGGGTCCCTTGGATCCCTTCTATTTCCAAATTTAAAATTCAAAACTTCTTTGTCTCCAAATCCTTCATCTCCCTCTCCATCCAAGTCACCATCATTGTTACTGTAACATCAACGGTCGTTCTCCATCTCGTTTGGTGCCATCTCATCGAAGTGACAACTCCCAAAGTTCATCAATGGCCACCTACCAAATTTTTACAAAGTAAGGGAGATGTTTTAATAGGTGGAGGCATAGATTTGAAATTTGAATACCTACGTACAGTCGGCAATTTGGAAAAATCTATTGCGTGTGGGAGGATAGGGCACCTCCCAGATCTTTTGTCATCGAGATTTTCTCCTGAAGCCTTATTTATTCTGTCGAGCGCCCAATGAAAGATCCATTTCATTTAGAGATACCATTCTCCATTTTTAGGAACTCGCCTTCCATTCTCCATTTTTAGGAACTCGCCTTCCATTCTCCATTTTCAGGAACTCGCCCACAATTTCCATCTGCAGTCGAAGCTACCATTTTTAGAGAGGAAACCACGCATGGATTCTTACTGTAAACCCAATCTACAATCGGAGATGCCATTTTCAAAGAGGAACCCACACATGGATTATTGCCATAATTTCCATCTACAATCATAGCTTCCATTTTCAGAGAGGAAACCATGCATGGATTCTTGCCCTAGAATCCATGTGTCATTCTGTCGAGATTTTGCTTATTGTTTTCAGAAATTCACCAAGTACATTTCTCCTTTGCCAAGCACGACAAAGAAAATTATCTTGAGTTTGGCAAAGTAGGCTCAATTGATGACAAGGTTACCATTTTCAAAGTTAAATTTACTGTTTTTTACAAATTATCTACATTATTTTTGCTCATGCTAACAAATATGTGGGAGGTTGTTCCAAGGAGTTGTTGCAATGTTGACAAGTGAGTTTCCACAACAATGACTAGTAAATTGTCGCAACGACATTTTTCTGGGTCATTGCTGTGGAAACTCACTTGGTCACCATTGTGGAAACTTGTTTGTCACCGTTGTTTGTAATTTGTTGGAAAAAAATTATTTGTAATTTTATTAGTAAACACAAAATTACAATATTGTAACAAATTAAATTCGAAATCATATAGGTATTTTTTTATCTATGTTAATTGAGTCATATAAATATTTGCAAACTCACACTTACACCATTGCAACATTTCCCCAATATTGGACAGCACACCTTGACTCAATTATTATTAACTTATAATTAAATTTTATAATTACAATAATGTAGTAGTCATAACTTTATCAAATGAGATGTCACAAACTGTTAAGAAACCAACTCACAAAAAAATAGAAAAGATAGATCAACGCCTTAGAAATAAGCCTCTTCGAGGGGACAAACTCCTTTACATTACAAAAATGAGCAATTCTTAGATGATACAAATGACAAAACCTCCTTTCTATATATAGGAGCCTAAGGGGTCATAATATAATCACAGCCGACATAACAATAATAATGTAAGGGCACAATAATAACAATAGTGGGATTCTATGGGGAACAATAATAGTAATATGGAGACTACATGGGCACAAAAATATAATAAGGGGGTTGTACTAATAACAATAAAGGGTTACACTAGTAGTATAGGGACCTAACATGCCCCTCTCCTTCAAAAAGTGTTATCCTCAACACTTGAGTAGTTCTTGATGCTTCTATATAAGATTCTTGTCCTCCCATGTGGAATCTTCGGCAGGTAAGTTCTTCCACTTGATGAGATACTCTGAAATTAATCAATTTCGTAGCTGTCGGGTTCTTGTTTCTGTGACTGCTCCAGGTTCCAATATGATTTTTCCTTCCTCTTCAATTTCTGGCAATATTGTTTGAATTGGGATCTTTTTCAATTTTTGAATGAGTGGCCATACTTCTTCGTCCTTCTTCCATTCATCCCTTGCTTCGTTTATCCAATCTGGCTAGATAATAGAATTAGCATAAAACAATGCTTCTGCATCCTCATCCTTTCTTGAGAGTGCATCTGCAACAAAATTTTGCTTCCATTTTCTATAGATGATGTCAAAGTCATAACCCAACATATTTGTGACACATTTTTTCTCTTCTTCTAAAGATAATAGTTGTTCTAGAAAGTATTTAAGACTATCATGATCCATTTTTACCTTGAAGTTTCTTCCCATTCGATAAGGTCGCCATTTCTTAAGTGCATGTAGTATTGGCAACATTTCCTTATCAGAATAACTTGCTTGAGATGTAGCAGTAAAAATACCCAATCACCTACATCAAAACATTTTTCACTACAATGTTGATCTACCTGTTGTTTCATTCGATTTTGCACCAAAATGGCATTATCCTTTAAAAGTTGGAGAACTTGTTGTTGATGTTTGATGTGATATTTCATTGCTTGAACCTTTTTCTTCTTGATGTGTCCTTATATCTTTAGAGTTTGAGGAGTGGTAATTTCTTCCACTCCTTTACAAAATATGGTCAGATTCATTTCTTGATGCTTGATGTGATCTTTCGCTTCTTGAACATTTTTCTTCTGATATGTCCTTCTATCTTGATAGTTTGAAGAGTGCTAATTCCAACCAATGAATTACAAGATATGGTTGGATTCATTTCTTCTTTCTCGATGTGATCTTGCACTTCTTGCACCCTTTTTCTTCTTGATATGTCCTTCTACCTTGAGAGTTTGAGGAGTGGTAATTCTTGCCAATGCTTTACAAGATATGGTTTGATTCATTTCTTCTTTCTCTAGGGTTGGGTCATGGCGTATATCCTCTTCTTTTGATGTTTCTTGATCATTTCCTTCCTCCTCTTCATACTCTATGTAAAATAATTTCTTCTCGGCACACTTATGATCTTTAGTGCATTTGCTATCACAATTGTAACAAAGCCATTTTTCTCTTTTTTCTTCCAATTGTTGTGGTGTAACCTTTGTAGGTTGTGGAAGGCTAGGAGAAACAACACTTCTATCTTTATAGTTGTGAGTGGTAGACTTCCTTGTTGCCATAAATTTTACTTTCCACTATGTAACAAAGCCCTTTTACTCTTTCCAATTGTTGTGGTGTTGCTCTAAAGAAGGTGTTTCTCTTTGTATCCTCATAATGTGCTATCATTTCCTCCGTGAAAATTGACCACTTAACAAGTTGTTTACAAGAACAAAGCCCTTTATACCATAAAAATTGATTCAGTTCTAAATATGAAGATGCAATAAAAATCTTTTGTAACAGTGGTACACCATGTAGATCAAAATATTGCTCCATCTGAAGTATCCAATTTATTGGATCCTTGCCATCAAACTTCCTCTTATCGCCTTTTCTTGATTTTAGGAGCTCGATATTGAAATGACTATAACTCTGTAATTTTCACTCTTCCAGTTCTAAAATTGTGACCTGCAGTAGCCCTCTGTGTCCTCTTTCCAATGCCACCAGTCTAATCGAATTTAGATTCTCCAAGAAAGAGTTATGCACAATATCCCAAGATGCCCTGATGATATACCTTTTCAGAAGAGCGAACTTGTAGGAAGTGCCACGTGTCACTGTTTCGACCTTAGGATCTGAAAAATATACACAGGAAACTACAGTCTCTCCTCTTTTTGTAACTTCTTACGAAATTTCAATCTAATTCTCAAAACAAAAGTTATGATGATTTTCCCAAGGTCACTTGTTTGGAATGTAATTCAGGAGTCTACAAAAATATCAACTTCCTCAGATCATATCTCCGCAAATATAGTGCGAAAATTTCTGAAATTTGGACCTGAGGTTCAGCACGATTTCATATCAAATGGGTTTTTTTGTTCACTTCTGAAACGTCGTAGAAAAAAAAATTATAGCGAAAATGCCACAATGACCTATTTGGAGCAGCGAAACCCTAGAGTTCAAAGCTCTGATACCAAATGTTATGAAACCAGCTCACAAAAATATAAAAAAGATAGATCAATGCCTTAGAATTCAGCATCTTCGAGGGGGCAACCTCCTTTACATTACACAAATGAACAATTCTTGGATGATGCAAATGAAAAGATCTTCTTTCTATATATAGGAGTCTAAGGGGTCATAATATAATCAGAGCCGACATAACAATAATAATGTAAGGGCACAATAATAACAATAGTAGGCTTCTATGGGGCACAATAGTAACAATATGGGCACTACATGGGTACATCAATATAATAAGGGGGTTGTACTAATAATAATAAGAGGTTACACTAGTAGTATAGGGGCCTAACATATACTTTATTATAATTTAGATGCAGAATGTTTTGGTTGGTTTTTTTTTATTTAACAAAAAAATTAGAGGAATTTTTTGTAATTACAAGTTTATTTGTGAATTCTGAAATTTTCTAAAATGTTGGAAAACAATTAAAAAAACAAAACTCAATCTTTCCATTATGAAGTAAATCATGAAAGCTTCAAATCTTATATATATATTATATATATATTATAATATATATATATTATATATATATATATATATCGAAAAACATCTAATCAAAATCATTTTACCGATTTCCAATCAAAAATTTGAAACTTAAAAAATAGTAAAAAAAACTCAAATGTGAAATAGAGATCCATATAATAGCTATACAAACATTTGTTTTATATATCATGTATAAAAAGGTTATAAAAATTAATTAAATAATAATTTTATGTAATATCTCTTTAGCCACAATTTTTTTCTTGTATTATTACCATGGACACCTATTTACGATGGTTTGTTTTTATTTGTTTTAAATTAAAGAGTATTAACCCTTTATTATATGAAGATTTTTAGGTCATAAGGTGTTCCCTTTGAGAATAATTTCCCTCCTACCCATCAATCATCACTTTACGTCTTTGGATTATATACTAGACAATTGAAGGATGTTCAACCATTATATCATCAAACAAAGGTAGTTGGAAGGAATGGTCTCAAAATCTTGATGACCTACTGAACATAGCTTCTTTGCTTTGTCTTTGAAGCTTTAGGGTTTCTTAAAACGAGATCTGTCATGGGAAAGGCCTTGTCTTTCCGACCATCATCATCGCCTTCAGAGGTATTATTTTTCACTTGCAAATATTATCTCCAACCTTCGCAATGATTTCAATCTCATCCTCCAACAGATAAACAAGGTTTCCATTTTAACGAAGCTTTCTAGGTTACTAAATAGATGGTGATGGAATATGGGGCTTAGTATGTTTCTCTGAGGGTCTTAATATGGATGCTCATTTATTCAATCCTCCCTTTTTTTCATCGATTTCGGTCAAAGATGAGAAATTAGGCTTTTTTTCATAAGATCCGAAGAGTGTCGTTGGACATCTGACTAAGGGTATATGGTAATAGGATGATGCCCAGGCTTAGGCCACCTTCATTGCTCTCCAGAAATGGTTCCCCAATTTGTATATTAGTGCCTATGATCCAGTGTCTTGTAATTATTTTTATTATTTCAAAGTTCGACAGTTCTATTGTTGATTCATTATTGTATTATTAGGTTGAATGCATGAGCCCCGTCATTTGTTTCCCTCTGCAAATATATTTATTAATTCCAATGGATCCAAGGAATTCAAAGTAGCACATGGACTAAATATACAGTGATGGAATACGAGGCTCGGAAAGTTTCTCTCACTGACCATTCCCTCAAAGCCATCATTGGTCTCAAAGTCGATCGAATAATGGTTGAGGAGGGTCTTAATATGGATGCCCATCTGTTCAATCCTCCCTATTTTTCATTGATTTCGGCAAGGATGAGAAATTGGGTGTTTTTATTCGTAAGATCTGGGAGAGTCTCATTGGACATCTAGTAAGGGTAGGAAGGGTCGCGGGCGATGCCTAGAGTCAGGCCACATTCATTTCTCTCCAGAAATGGTTCCCCAATTTGTATATTAATGTCTATGATATGATGTTTTGTAATTATTTTAATTATTTCAAAGCTCGACAATTCTATTGTTAATTCATTATTTTATTTATTGGGGTGAAAGTGTGAGCCCCACCATATGTTTCCCTCTACAAATCTATTTATTAATTGCATTGGGCACAGAGAATTCAAAGTAGCTCATGGACTTTATCAATGGTGGTCACAAGACACACAACTGCAAACAAAGCAGTACAACTTGAATTTCTAGGAGTTTGTAGACCTTGTGAATAGGTTTAAGGAAGTTACATTTTCTGATAGCTCTCATCACTGAGCAATACAACTTGAATATGCTGGGGTTTGTAGATATTGTGAGAAAAATTGAGGAAGTTACAGTTTCCGGTACCTCTAAACATACTATGTAAGGTTTTCTAAGTCAAAGGAGAAAAGTTTGAAGTAATTTTATGAATATGAACCTTGGTAATTCCATGCTTATTAGGTATTCATGTTTCCGCCATGACTCTGGTGGAGGTCCACAATTGTAGTTTCGAGCACTAGCAAGCACCAGAAATAAATTGTGCCTATAATTAAGGATTTGGGTCAACCTCGACATGAAAATACAGTTCCTCTCAAGGCATTTTATGAAGGAACGAGAAATAAGCTTCTTGTATCTAATTAACAGAAGAAAGGCAAATTTCCTGGAGGAACTAGTGTTATGAGGCTTATCAGGGAACTCACTTGCAAGTACCAAAAATAACTATTGCTTGTAATTAAAGATTTGGCTCAATTTAAACATGAAAATATAGTTCCTCTCAAGGCATTTTATGAAGGAAGAAGAAAGAAGCTTCTTGTATATGATTATCAGAAGAAAGGAAACTCTAATACCAAATGTAGGTTTTAGCCCTGTACAAAAATTACCTACATATGAATTCTAAAACACAGAAAATAAACAAGAGCGAGAGTATAACACATAAAACAAATATACAGAGAGATTTTCCTCGAGATCCCAAAACCGAGACTACCAGATTAATTTTTCATTCTGTTCCTTTCAATGTTACAATAAATATATATACATGCCGAAGCATCCAATACCATGGACTGAAAACCATCGCGCCCAAAACTATGCATAAAACCATAGGTAGGTCTGTCCACCTAATATAGGGTCCAAAAAAAAATTTCCCCTGGGGGCTAACTGCCACCCTCAAACCCAATGTGACCCCCCCCCCCCTGCGTAATTGGCTCAACGAAGGGGGCACTCTGACCCCCCAGTTAACTAGGATAGCTAGTCGTGGAAAGGATATAACACAACCCAACATTCTCCCACTTGTTGTTTTCTTTCCATAGGGGGCCACAGGAGAGATTAGTCATTTATCCAACCCTGAAACACCCATTGTTTCTCTACACCAAGAGAACTTCTCAGAGCTCACAGATTTTGTTGATGCATCTGCAGTATTCTTCAAAGTGTTCACCTTTACCAGCAACACCTTTTTGTCTTCTATCATATCCCTCACAAAGTGATATTGAACATCAATGTGCTTTGTCTTTGAATGATAAGCAGGGTTATTTGACAAGAAAATTACACTTTGGCGGTCACAGTCTATCCTTATAGCTCCCTATACAAACCCCATACTTGAACACAATCTTTGCAACCAAATTGCTTCCTTGCTTGTATGAGTGGCTGCCATATATTCTGCCCTTGTAGTTGACACTACATATTGTTTCTTACTCATCCAACTGATTGCACCTCCAAATAGGTTAAACACATACCCACTTGTAGATCTTCTCTCATCCAGATCTCTAGCCCAGTCTGCATCAAAAAAGCCATGAATATCCAACAGTTTATCCAATCGTGGTCTTCCTTGGTAGCACAAACCATGATCACTAGTGCCACACAAATACCTGAAAACTCGCTTCACTATTGTCCAGTGCTCCTTCCCTGGTTTTGACATAAACCTACTCAATGCTCCCATTGCATGTGCAATGTCTGGTCTAGCACAGACCATCGCATACATTAGACTACAGACTACACTTGCATATGGAACATGGGACATGTATTCTTCCTCTTATTGTGTCTTGGGACATTATTCAGCAACTAACTTCACACCTACAGGAATAGGAACCTTCACCGATTTACTATCTTGCATATTAAATCTCTGAAGTATTGTCTCAACATACTTCCTCTGGTTTAACCAGATCTTCCTCTTTGCCCGATCTCTTTTAATTTCCATGCCCAAAATATAGTTTGCAGCACCAAGATCTTTCATGTCGAATTTGGAGGACAATTGTGTCTTCAAATCCTAGATAATTTCTTTGTCATTTCCAACCAGCAACATATCATCCACATACAAGACCAAATAAATAACATGGTCACCAATTAATTTAAAATACACACAGTGGTTTGCATTGCTTCTGGAGAAGCCAAGTCCCCGTCTAAATGTATCAAATTTCTGATGCCACATCCTTGGTGATTGTTTTAATCCATAAAGAGACTTCTTTAACTTGCATACCAGTTCTTTCTTACCCTTCACCGCAAAGCCTTCAGGTTGCTTCTTGTATATTTCCTCTTCCAGATCCCCGTGCAGAAATGTTGTCTTCACATCCATCTATTCTACCTCAAAATCAAAAGCAGCAACAACAAATAAAAGTAATCTAATAGAAGTTACCTTGGCAACAGGAGAAAAAATATCACCAAAATTAATTCCCGGCACCTGGGAATAACCTTTTGCTACCAACCGAGCTTTGTATTTCTCCACCTTCCCTTCTGCATTTGTCTTCTTCTTGAACACCCATTTGCTGCCAATGGGTTTCCTTCCAGCTGGCAACTCCACCAGATCCCAAGCCTCATTTTTGTGCAAAAGATGCCATTTCATCAACCATGGCCTCTTTCCAAAGTTTTCCATCCTCTGAATCCACTGCTTCCTTCACAGTTCTGG
>APFE031504144.1:119051-154459 GCA_000404065.3 Pinus taeda | reverse complement strand
ATCATCCACATACAAGACCAGATAAATAACACAGTCACCAATTAATTTAAAATACACACAGTGATCTGTTTTGCTTCTGGTGAAGCCAAGTCCCCCTATAAATGTATCAAATTTCTAATACCACATCCTTGGTGATTGTTTTAACCCATACAGAGACTTTTTTAACTTGGATACTAGTTCTTTCTTACCCTTCACCGCAAAGCCTTCAGGTTGCTTCATGTAGATATCCTCTTCCAGATCCCCGTGAAGAAATTTGGTCTTCACATCCATCTGTTCTACCTCAAAATCAAAAGCAACAACAACAGATAAAAGCAATCTAATATAAGCTACCTTGGCAACAGGAGAAAAAATATCACCAAAATCAATTCCCGACACCTGGGAATAACATTTTGCTACTAACTGAGCTTTGTATTTCTCCACCTTTCCTTCTACATTTATCTTCTTCCTGAACATCCATTTGCTGCCAATGGGTTTCCTTCTCGCTGACAACTCCACTAGATCCCAAGCCTCATTTTTGTGCAAAGATGCCATTTCATCAACCATGGCCTCTTTCCAGAGTTTCCCATCCTCTGAATCTACTGCTTCCTTCACAGTTCTGGGATCATCATCAATAATAGATAAAGAAAAATTTGAACAAAAAGTAGATGTACTATACCTTTCTGGTTGCCTTCTTTCTCGAACTGATCTTCTCACAACCGGAGTTTGTGGATGTTCATCTTTTGATTCCTCTTCTGTTGTAGAGTCTGATTCATCCTCCTTTAGCTCAAACTCTATCTTTTCAAGTTCCTTTGGTTGGACTTCATGTTTAATAACATCTTTCACCTCTCTGAACACCACATCTTGGCTGTACACAACCTTCCTTGTTACTAGGTTCCAAAGTTTATAACCCTTTAAACCATCCTTATACCCAATAAAGATGCACTTTTCAGATTTACTATCCAACTTTATTTTTTTCTCCTTTGGAACATGTACATATGCATCACATCCAAATACCCTTAGATGTGAAAGAGAGGGTTTCTTACCAATCCATACCTCTTGTGGAGTCTTATTCTCCAACGCTGATGAAGGTGATCTGTTGACCAGGTAACATGATGTCTCCACCGCCTCTGCCTAGAATTCCTATCTTAACTCGGCACCACTGAGCATGCTTCTTTCCCTTTCCATCAATGTCTTGTTCATTCTTTCTACAAATCCATTTTGCTCAAGTGTGTATGAAGTAGTCTTCTGCCATGCTATATCACACTTCTTATAGAATTCTTCAAATTCCTTCTTGCAAACTCTCCACCATTATCTGTCCTCAACACCTTTATCTTCTTCTTTGTTTGGTTTTCCACCAGAGCCTTAAATTCTTTAAACATGTCAAAGAATTCAAGTTTCTTCTTAAGGAAATATATCCATGTATTCCTTGAGAAGTCATCTATAAATGATGATACATAGTACACAGGCTTACCCAGTGATGGAACCTTCATAGGTCCAAACACATCATTGTGCACAAGCTCTAATATATGTTTCACCCTCTTACCACCAGAGGGGAAACTCACCCAATTATGCTTCCCATATACACAATTTTCACATAAATCAAAATCCAGAGAACTATTAGTCATACCTTCTACCATACCTTTACCATGAAATATTCGAAATCCCTTCTCTCCAATATGTCCAAGCCTTTGATGCCATAGCATGGTCTATTCTCCAAATACCACTAGATTTTCTACTCCACTTTCAGGAACCACAGAACTGCTGCACGCATCAACAACAGTGCTACCTTGCAGCTTGTACAGAGTTCCAATCCAAACTCCTTGCATCAATACCAGTGCTCCTCGAACCATCTTGCAAGTATCCTTCTCGAACACTTTTTTTACACCTGCATCATCCATCTTTGATCCAAATTTAAACAGGAACACAACAAATTACAAATATAACCATAAATACAAATATGCAATAGAAATAACACTTCATTTCATTAATATCAAATACTGAAATATGCTTACTAACAGAATGGAAATAAGACTAGCTCGAACAATGGTAGCTTATCTCTGAGAAGAGATGTGGCGGCTAAATGCCTTTGAACTGTGTTACAATGAGGCTCGAAAGCCTGTTTATTGTTGAGAAACAATGGAAAACCCTAGACATCCAAAAACCTAACCCTAGGAGATGAAGCGCCAAACCATGGGCCTAGTTTGGGTAAATTAGTACATCAACTTCTCGGGGTCATAACTTTGGGATACAATCTCCATTTGACACGCACAATACCTCGTTAGAAAGATCTATCTGAGGACTACAACTTTTGAGTGAGAAACATCAATATTTACCCCATGTTGCTCCCATGTTTCCCAAAAAAAGGTCGTTTAGGGCCTCAAAACGGCTATGGAAGTTTAGGACCCGAAAAACTGCCAAAAATAGTAATTTGTGCTACAAATAAGGAAATTGAAAAACTAAAAGAAATAATGGTGGAAATCCAAGTGGAATAGGTGGGTGGCCACCAATATCCACCTAGATCATTCCTCCCCCCTTAGGAAGAAATGGTCCCCATTGCGTTGAATTCCTGCATGAGATGAGGAAACTTCTGCTAAACTTGGTCCCTGGTGAGCCACTTGCCCTGGTGAAGGAGTTGGTATGCTTTGACAACTCAATATAGTTGGATCCTTTGATGTCGGGTGTTCTTGATCTACGTGTCCATGATCCGATCAGTTGTGGCTTGCTCCATGTAATCTGGATTTAACTCTGTATGTGTGAGTTGTTTTGCAATGTCTGATGTGTCCAACAATGGTGGGAAGTATGGTCGAAGGCGGTCCACATTGAAAACTGGGTGCAGGCCAAGGAATGGGGGAATGCTGAGCTCAAATGCATTGGTGTCCATAGCCTTGGTAATGGTGTAAGGACCATATCGGAGTGGTCTGAATTTCTGATAGGCTCTGGTAAGGCGTTCCTTCTGCAAATGCAACCAGACTTTGTCGCCCACCTGAAACTTGTGTGGCACCCGATGTTCATCATGTTGTTGCTTGCACTTAGCATTTGATTTCTCCAAAATTTCATGGACTTGCTCGCAGATATGTTGGATGTGCTCAATTAAGTTGTTTGCCTTATCAACTTCCAACTGGACATGAGTCGAATTTGCTTGAGTAGTTGCAAATGGTATGGCCACATCAATGGGACATAGTGGTTGGAATCCCAAGCCCACCTAAAAAAGGTTATGGCTAGTTGAGATGTGGAGAGCCTGGTTATAGTTGTGCTGGACATAGGGGAGGCTCTCATCCCATGTGCGTGGATGCTTTGAGTTGTACATGCACAAAATGTGTACGATCATCCTATTGAATACCTCTATCTAGCCATCAGTTTGGGGATGGAAAGTCGTGGACTTAGTTGTTGGAAAACACTGAGAGGGGAAGGGTGAATCAGTATTCCTTAGCAATAATCACTCTTAAATCTTTTCAGAGCATTATTTAATCTTCAATTATCATTAATGTTTATGCAGTAACAACAGTGAACAAAATAACAGAGGAGGCACAAAAATTTTAGGTGGAAAACTCCCTCCGGGTCAAAAACCACCAAACGCTTTTCTAATAATTCTTTAGTATTCAACTCCAATTGAAAAGAAAGCTCCAACTTCCTAGAATCTAGAAAATCATTCTTCTCCAGTTCCTACTAGATGGACTCTCCAACGCCCGAGATTCTTCAGTAGTCAACTGAACATATGTCTCAACACCCAATGAGCTACAACTCACCCTAGAACCACCCTACCACCCTGAAGTTTTCACAGGCTTGACCTTGTTGGTGACTTCATGCACCAACCTAGCACCACCTTACCACCCTATAGAAGAATAAAATAATAATGGACTCTCATACCAGGGAAAATGGTCCACTTTACAATGATATAGAATGATGTAGAAGAAGACGACACACTAGACCATAACCCCAACTATGACACAACCACTTAATGATGATCCTAGACCTCTCGACACTGCCTCTTCAACTCTTGGCAGATAGATACTTGTACAACTTTTACAAAGATGCTTTTACAATGACTATGTACAATGATACTTATACAATGTCTGTATACAATGTTGCCCACTTGAAGACTTCATGTGGTGAACTTCTTGTTGTTGTTATGCACCTCGATTGTTGCTCTTGTCATGCTACCCTTTCTCATTCTTCAGAACATTAGATTATGCATTGAGTCTTCTCTTGATGAATATATAATACCTGCAAAAAGTCTTCAAAGAAATACCCATGACATGATAATAGCAAAACTTACGTCATCCTGCAAAGAATATGTCAGTGCTAAACAAAAACAACAAATTAGAATACAAAGAACCTAATGCAATTAAGAGTTGAACATGAATATACAAAAGATACTTACCTGTAGCATACCTTTGTTGCATCATTTTGCTGCACCTCTCTCTTTGCTTCCCTAGAAAGTTTGGTCCTTTTCACCCCTTGACAACACTTGATCTAGTTTTTCTTGCCTTCTAGGAGCACGATATTTAATCTGATGTATCTCTGCGATTTCAGATCCCCAACATGTGATCTTCGGTCTTCTAGAATCCCACTGGGTCTTCTTTCCAATGCCACAGGTGTGGCATGATTTGGACTCTTCAAGACAAATTTATGCTCAATCTCTCACAATGACCTAATTATGGACTATTTCGGTAGAGTGAACTTGTACAACATCCCACATCTCACTGTTTCCTCCTTCGACTCTGAATTGATACATGGAAAACTACAGTCTGTGCACTATCCGCCACTTTTTACAGAATTCTAATCCTCTTCTCAAAGAGAGTGTTATGATGATTTTCCCAAGGTCACTTCTTTGAGATGAAATTCGGCAGCCTGCAAAAACCCTAACTTTCACAGATCATATCGCCGAAAATATAGCGAACCAAGATCTGAAATTTTGTCAAGACATTCATCAGGGTTTCAAAATCTAAGACTTCACAGAAATGAAGTTATAGTGAAAATGCCACGATCACTACATTTGGAGGATATATGAGATTTCTTTTTATAGAGTTGAGAGGGGCTTCTATAGATACTGTCGGAGGGATTTTAGGAGCTTAAAAAAATATTAATTATTGACTATTCAATGACGAAAACCAAATATGAGTGTCATGCCACAACCCCATAGGGTTTTATCCCACTAACTAGGGTTACTAATTTCAAACATGAATATCTCTCAAAACGTGAAGAATTACTTGGCATGCCATATATCAACGAAAACATCTCGACAAGTAGAATCTATCTAGAAGATCCTTGACTCAAAATAGAGTAAGCTTTCAAGTCAAAATTCCCTTGCAAGATCAGGGTAGCCCCTGGTTCTACTTGGGTTGACATCAATGACAACCTCATATCATCTTTAGATCAACAATCTCCCCCTTTGGCATTGATGGCAACACAAGTTCTCCCCTTGCGATCAAGGAACCTCTTCTTACTACCTTCTCTCTCCCTTTGACTTTAATGGCAAAGGGAAACTCCCCCTAACACACAACCATCCTATGGAACTATACACACTTCCACTCCCCCTTTATTTTCTGAATAAGGAAAATATAATGAGAACTTGGGAGAATCCAAAGCTTCTGCCAAAGATATTCAAATGCTTCATGAGGTAAAGGTTTAGTTAAGATATCAGCGATTTATTCTTTTGTACCAACATATTCAAGTTTGATATTATTTTCAGCGACTTGTTCTCTAGCAAAATGATATTTTATCGTAATGTATTTTGTTTTTTAATGCATGACATGATTCCTGGAGATGCTGATAGCACTAGTGTTATCACAGAAGATGGGAATAGGCTCACTAAATTGTACTTGAAGATCTTGCAAAGTTTATTTCATCCAAAGGACTTCAGTACAACAAGTTGTCACTGCAATGTATTCTGCTTCTGTTGTAGATAACGAGATTGAGGTTGTTTTTTTCTCAACCATGATATGAGACAACCACCTAGATAGAATGTTGCTCCACTAGTACTCTTACAATCATCAATGCTTCCTACCCAATCTACATCTGCAAAGGCTTGAATAATGAGATTGTTTCCCTTGGGATTCCACAAGCCATATTTTGTTGTGCCCTTTAGATATCAAAGAATTCTTTTGACAACAATAATATGTGATTCTTTTGGTGCTGCTTGGAATCTTGCTACTTGTCCAACTGCTTGCATAACATCTGGTCAAGAGGCTGTTACATATAGAAGACTACCAATCATAGATCTGTACAACCTCTGATTCACATCCTTAGATGATTCGTCTATGCTCAATTTGCAACCTGTTACCATTGGAGTAAGGACAGGTTTGCAATCTTCCATTTTGAATTTCATGAGCATCTCCTTGATGTACTTAGCTTGACATATAAATATTCATTTCCCTTGCTGAGATATTTGAAGCCCTAAGAAGTATGTCAACTCACCAAGTAAAGACATCTCGAACTCGCTTTGCATATTTGTAGCAAAGTTCTTACTTAGTCGATCATCATTGCTACCAAATATTATACCATCCACATATACCTCAATAATTGTTAAATTATCCTTATCTATTTGTACGTAAAGATTGCTATCAACAGTACCTTTCTTGAACCCTTGTTGACGTAGATATCTGTCAAGACGAGCATACCATGCTCTAGGAGGCTACTTGAGACCATACATAGCCCTCTTTAACCTGCAAACATAGTATTGTTTTTATGATAGTAGAAAACCTTCAGGTTGTTCGATGTAAACTTCTACTTCTAAGTCTCCATTCATAAATGTTGACTTAACATCCATTTGGTAGACTTTTATTTTTCTTGAGCATGCATAGGCGAGAAACATCCGGATGGCTTCCATTCTGGCAACTGGTGCAAATTTTTCGTCGATATCTATTCCTGCCACTTCTGCATAGCCTTTGCAAACCAATCTTGCTTTATTTCTGGTAACTTGTCCATCTTCATTCAATTTGTTCCTGAACACCCATTTAGTCCCAATGACTTTTTTATCTTTTGGTCGTGGAACTAATTCCCAAGTGTTATTCATCTCGATTTGATCCAATTCTTCATTCATAGCTACTACCCAATGTTCATTCTAGCTGGCTTCCTTAAAACTGCTAGGCTCAAAGGTTGCTATAAAAGCAATGTTATCAACCTTTTCTTGTTCCAATTCCTTCATCTATGTCCCCAATGATTTGATTTAATGGATGGTTCTTTTGGATCCATTCTTTTGTTCTCTTTGGAGGAGCTTCTTGTTGTTGTTCATGTATATCTTGTTGATCATTATTTACTTCTTCCTCGTTGATAGTTACTTGTTGTTCTAGAATTTTCTTTGTACCTTTTTCAGCCTCTGTCTCAAGTTTCAAAGATTCTAGATCCTGATCATTATTCATTAGAACACTATCTTCGTCAAATGTAACATTTATGCTCTCCACTATCTGTTTTCGTCTTAGATTATAGAATTTATAAGCCTTTATTTTGCGTGAGTAACCAACAAAGAAACCTTCATCAACACGCGATTCAAACTTACCCAGCTTTTGATCTTCTCTTTTGATATAACATTTGCCTCCGAAGATTTTGAAATATTTTACATTAGTCGGTTTTCCTTTCCATAATTCATATGGGGTCTTATTGCAATTATTTTTTAGAAGACCTATGTTGATAATGAAGATTATCATATCGATTTATTAAACCCAGAATTTTTCATCCAATTTTGAGTCCTTCAGCATTGTTCTACCCATTTCCTATATGGTTTTGTTCTTTCTTTCAGCAACTCCATTTTGTTGAGGTGTTCGTGCTGTTGAAAATTGTCTTTTTATTCCATTTTCGTCATTATTGCTAAAATAATTTGGAAGTGAATTCTCCGCCATTATCTGATCTTAGACACTTTATTTTTAAATTAGTTTCATTTTCGACCAACTCCTTGTAGATCTTAAAGCACTCAAATGCTTCAGTTTTTTTCTTTAGGAAACTGACAACTATCATCATGGTATAGTCATCTATCATTAACATGAAATATAATTCTCCATCTAGGCCTTTTGTTCCCATAGGACCACATAGATCAGTATGTATCAATTCCAATGGATGGGATGCCAAGTTTTCTTCTGTTTTAAATCCACATTTTGTTTGCTTGTCGTGCTGACAGGCCTCACATAGTGTGTTGGAAGGTTTTGAGATGTTCGACATTTCTCATACTACTTCCTTTTTTCTTATCCTGACAAGGTTGTAAAATTTTATGTGACCTGTTAGTGTCAGTCTTTGAAGCTTTCCACCAGCGATCAAGCATGTTCTTACAAAGTGGTTTTAGGGTGTCAAAGTCAAATTTTGTCATTTCAGTGAGTCTTCAAGTAAAATATGGTCACTGGGTATTAGGCCTAGGATTTGTTTTCACTCCTTTCAAATTTTTCCAAATGTTATTCCATGTCACCATTTGGCCGATTGTACCATCATTCAAAAGGTTTTCATCATCATTTCAGGTTCCAATGGATCATTTTACACTTTCTTTGTGCTTCAGTTGTGCTCTGGTAAGGCTCATTTCCCTCTCCTAGGTTTTTTGTTTCTGAGCAATAAAAAATGAATTTGGAAAATGTGAGAGAGGTTTTTGACCAAAATAAGCCAAGGAAGAAAAACCTCCTTCACTTTTTACACAGGTATCATGGTTTTAGAGAAATGTCAAAAATACAAGTTGCCTCAGGAGAATTAAGGCACTTCTTGAGTGACCTTCGGAAAATCAAGATTTCTCCTAGTTTGGTTGGCCACATGACTTGCTTGATGAGTCAAATGTTAAGTAGACACAAATAGCTTTCTAATGCGCTATCATTAGCTCAATTTGGAGTTGAGGAAGATGTTCAAAAGTTGACCGCAACAACACTTTGCATTTAGGAAGCCTCATTCTGCACATTTTGACCAGTCTTGGGAGATTGGACTTTTGACAGGGAAAATGAACTCCAAACTGGAAAATTCAAGATGCTCTGGAAAGTAGACTCAATAATATTTCCAACGAGCTATCACACAACCAATTTTGACATTGGGAAGGCCTCCAAAACGGCACTACGCACCAAAGTTCGGCGCTACGCATAGAAGTGGTGCTACGCACCTGGGTTTTTCCTGCAGTGTAATTTTGAACTGGCGCTACGCACCTGGGTGAGTGCGCTATGCACCTAGTAGTTAGGCTTCATATCATTGCAAATTGCATCAATTCAACTCAAAACTTCTCCATTTCCGTTTTCCAAGTAAGTAACAACATCATTCTTGTTGAAAAGAGATTATTGCATCAGTTTTGGGTTGTGTTGTCCCTCAAAAACATCAAACCCTAATTGTCACTAATCTCACATATTGTAAAAACACACTCATTACTACTATCCTATATCATCTTTTATTGTTTACCTAAACCCTATACTCCCATCCATAATTCCCTAGGCATCATTCCCTAAACTTTTCCCTAATTCCCAAACCCTATACCCATACATATACCCCATACCTATACATCCCAAACCCTACTCCCAAAACCTACACTATTCACTAACCCTACTCACTCCCTACATCCCTTTCCCATTATTTTTCACCCTCACCTATTTTCATATTTAAATCTCTTCATACTCATCTTACTTCCATTCACCAATCCACCACTCTTCATTCACCACAAAGAGGAATAATTGTACAACAATGGAGAGGGGCAGTGAGTATGAAATGGAGGAAGAAACACATAGTGACAGTTCCAGGAAGAGAGACACACAGGGAAAAAAGCCTCATAAGGGAGGAAAACATATCAAAGAGGAGCCCACCAGTTTGAGGGAGCTGAAAACCTAGCCATTTTCCCTTTCTTGTTTTAGACATCAGTCATGTTTCAGTTTCTGTGAAATGGTGGAAAGGGTTAAATATCATCATGAATTAGCAAGGTTGTTTGTGACACATTTGGATGACAATGAGGTAAACCTTACTGGAGTTACATTCACTTTGTCACCAGCTGCCATTTCAAAGGCTACAGGCAAATGTTATCTCCACAAGGAGTGGAAGGGGCTTTGCCTTCTTCTTCAGCTAAACAGGTACGGGTTGGGCAGCAACACAAGGGTAAAAGTAAATGCAAGAAAAATATGCATGAGAAGGATCCTAGTGATTTGCAAGAGAGAGATTTGTCCTTGTTGATCATGAGGAGGCACAAGGAGTTGATATCATTAACTTGGATGCTCAAGATCCCAGGACTGTCAAAGACATGATCACTAAGGAACAAGAGACTGAGATACAAACCTTGTCAGAAAATTTAGAGAGGGATAAATGGGTCATGAAATATCTAGAGCAAGAAAACAAACAATTGACTGACAAGCAAGTCCTCATTGAGCTACAAATGATAAAGGAAGGCAAGCAAAAGATCAAGGAGGCCAATGTTTCATTAACCCCTATTGAACAAGAAATTGAGAATGATAGGGAAACATGGCTTGAGAGGTTCAATATACACCTTGAGGGGCTACTTGAGAAGGCCAATAGAGACAAGAAGATGCTTTGCCATATGGCCTATCACTATATGACCCGAAACAAAATATGCAACATATTAAGGATAAGGAAGCTTAAGGCAAGGTTGAGGAAGGCCTTAAGGAGCAAAAAGGAGGATGATAAGCTAAAAATCTTGGCTGAGGCCTCACTAGCCCATCAAAGCAACTGAGTGCCTTGTGCCAAATCTGGGCAAGTTTTTGGTGAGTTTTTGTCATTTTGAGATTTTGAAATTTTCCAACACAGGAAATTACATTAGGTGCGTAGTGCCACCGGTGCTACACTTTTTACTGGGAGAATTTTTGGAGGAATGGTTTGCATATTTAGATTTAGCATGATGAGAACATCAATCCCTGAAATTTTCAGCAAATTTGGAGCAAATCTTGGTCACCTAAAGGTCAAAAAACCATAAAAAAATGACCTCTCTACCTCTTTTTGGGAACACAAGGAACAACCTTGAGAGATTCCACTTTTGATGGGGAAAATGACCTCCAAATGAAAAAATTCAAGATGTTCCAAAAACTAGATAGGAATACCTTCCCAATGAGTTATCTTGGGCTCAATTTGGCTAAGCAGAAGGCTTCCAAAATCAGTTGAGAAGTGGTGCTACGCACAAGACAGGTGGCACTATGCATAGAACCAGTTTGCTCAAAAATTCAAATTTCGCCTAGTTTTTCTACAAGTTGACTTTTTCTCTCATCTTGGATGAATTTATGATTGTAAATGATGCTATGCTATGTAAATGTAATTGTAAAATGACCTCAAAGGGTAGATTTATCATTTTGAGGTGGTTTGGGGGTGAATGAATCAGTTTCCATGGTTTTAGAGGCAAGTTGTTCCACTGCCTATATTCATGTTCCTAGTTTAGATATGTTTGAAACAGTCCCTTATCTCTTGGATTCGACCCCTGATGACTAGCATAGGTGGTTTTCATGTCTATATTATGTATTTTCTTCCTCATTGGTAAAGTTTGGACTCTTGTGGATGCTTTGAGCTACATTGTACATCTCTACAACAGTTTGGAAAGGAAATAAACCAGGATTTGCAGCTATTTTTGTGGGATTCTTGTGGTAATGTGTTTTTGCATTGTTTCTCCTTCTGTCATTAGTTTTTCTCATGTGTTATATGTGCCAAAATCTATTTCATTCTTCTTAACTAAATGAAATCAAGATAGATAGGTGGAATACATTGGTAATAGTGCTCTGCCTTCCTGACTTAATTTCCCGAACCCAAAGCTATCTACGCCATTTGATCCAGCAACAAAACCTTCAAAATCAACCAAAAACCCTAGAGCTACTATACCTAGCCTAAAATCCATATTTAATTCAGTCATCTCAATTGAGATTGACAAGGAGAGATCCCTCTCCCGACGTAGTAGGGCTAGCTACCAGGTTAAGCTTGGTTTGTGGTTATGCTAAGATTGCCTCCCTTCAACCTGAGGTCGATCTAGGCTCTAACATGACCCATTTGTTTGTGCCATAACTAGCTTTCATATTCTTTAGCTAGTATACATGTTTTAGTTGCTTCATCCAGAACATATATGTTGTTTGGAGCTCGACTTGTTGTAGCCAAAATTTTACCATACCCGCCTTTCCTAATTTCACATTTTGTGGAATTGAATAGCATTGTGTGTCCTTGATCACACATTCGTCCAACACTGAGCATATTGTGATTCATGTTTTCAACCAATAGAACATTCTTGCCTAGAGCATCTTTACTTCCAAGACTAACGGTACCTGATCCTATAACATTTGAAGATCCATCATTTCCAAAGGACACAGTTCCATCCTTCTTCTCTTTCAGAGATACAAATTTATTTCTATCTCCAGTCATATGTGTTGAGAAACCACTATCAACATACCACACATCTTTGTTATTTTGAGCCTTGAGAGCGAGAGCACAATTATCAGTGTTCTTCTTCTTCCATGTTCGTTTGTTCTATGGCTTCGAAGATTATTTTGGAGGATTTTCAAGTCTACAGTCTCTGGCTATGTGTCCAAAGTTTTGACACTTGTAACATTCAATATTACTTCTTAAATGTTCAAATCTATTGATGTTTCGTTGAGCCCTGGGAGGTTCATATTTGACAAATCTCTTGGAATTGTATTGGTTTCTAGGGTACATGTGACATTCTATAGCTTTATGACCAAATTTTCCACATGAATAATAATAGCCATGAAAAATATGTTCGTACCTAGATGGAAATCTTCGTCTGGGAATTGTCTTTCAAGGTTGTTCTTGTGAATCTTGTCTAATGTAGTCTACATGCATGTCATATCTCATAGGTTCATTGTTTTTTTGTTGTAGAAGGTCCTACTTCTTCTTTGTAAACAAGGCCAGCTCTATCATTGTAACATTGTTGATTGTTGATGAGTTCTTCCAATGCCCTTGAGTTTTTGGCATAGTTTTAGACAGTTTTCCCTTCTTCACTTCCTTACACAGTGAGACTACTTCGGCTTCTAATGCTTCCTTTTCTCGGTTGCTTTCTTCCAACTTCTTTTGAAGTGACTCTTAAATACATTTGTCTTCTTCAACTTCAATTTTGAGACCTTGAACTTGTTCTTCAAGAGTGTTAGAATGGATCTTCTTAGCCTTGAGCTCTTTTATAAGCTTGACTGCCTCCTTAGAAAATTCTTCTATGGTCAACCCTTCTTCTTCGTTGTTTGATACCTCTTGTTTATTGTGCTTGGCCATAAATAATACTCTCTCATTAGCTTCTTCTTCAGTGTCATTGTCTTCATCGGATGATGAACTATCTTCTTTAGAGAGAAAGTTCCTTTTGAATCCTTTCTTCTTGCCTTGCTTGTTGAATTTCGTAAAGCCTTTCTTTCCTTCTGAGTTTCCATCACTTATGTTTGGACATTTTGCTGCAAAATGCCCAACCTCACCACAACCGAAACATATCAATGGAAGTTTACCTTTGAATTTTCCCTTACTAATTTTTAGTTTTCTCGTAAAGTAATCATATTCTCCATCTGAAAAACCTTCTTCATCATCTTCCTTTTCTTCACACTTGCAGGTGCAGGTGCAGGTCTTTTCCTTTGAAGGTTGTTTGTCCTTATTGGTTTTTTTAGATGTAGCGAACGCAGTTTCTAGATGCGAAGTACCCTCTTCTTCATCAATTCTCATTTCATATGCTATGAGAACTCCATGTAATTCCTCTTTGTTGAGTTTGTCTAGATTTGCACTGTATTCTAAGACCGATACCTTTGGGTTGAATCTTCCTAGAAACGCTCTAAGAATATTTCATATAATAGTCTTCTCGTCAACATGCTCTCCCAATACTTCCAAAGTGTTGGTTATTTCAACAAGGTTTTGGAAGTATGCAACAATGTTGTCATCTTCTTTCATTCTAAGTTGCTCAAATTTTGCTCTGTAGATTTGAAGCTTTGCTTCTTTGACATTTGAGTCACCTAGATATATATTCTCAAGCTTGTCGCATACATTTTTGGTGGTTTTACAACCCAACACCTTATGATAAGAAGATTCAATAAGTCCACTGATAAGCATATTCTTTGCTTTTGCATCATTTACCAAATTCTTCTTACTTTGTTCATTCGCAGTTGGTGTAAAGCCATTTTGAATAGTGTCCCATACTTTGTAACCTTGTGCCAAGAGATAGACTTCCATTCTTCCTTTCCAGAGTGCATAATTATTTTCATTGAATAGAGGTACACCATTCTTGGTATACTCCATGATCTCCTTCCAATTGTTAAACTGTTATTGAAGGAACCAAGCTCTGATACCAATTGTTGGAAAATATTGGGGGGGGGGGGTGGTGGTGTGGGGGGTGAATCAGTATTCCTTAGCAATAATCACTCTTAAATCTTTTCAAAGCATTAGTTAATATTCAATTATCATTAATGTTTATGCAATAACAATAGTGAATAAAAGAACATAGGAGGCACAAAAATTTTAGGTGGAAAACCCACTCTGGGTCAAAAAACCAACGAACGCTTTTCTAATGATTCTTTAATCTTCAACTCCAATTGAAAAGAAAGCTCCAACTTCCTAGAATCGAGAAAAGCATTCTTCTCCAGCTCCCACTGGATGGACACTCCAACGCCCGAGATTCTTCAATAGTCAATGAATGGATGCCCCAACACCCAATGAGGTACAACTCACCCTAGCACCACCCTACCACCCTGAAGTTTTCACAGGCTTGACCCTATTGGTGACTTCATGCACCAGCCTAGCACCACCCTACCACCCTATAGAAGAATAAAAGAATAATCAACTCCCATACCAAGGAAAATGGTCCACTTTACAATGATATAGAATGACGTAGAAGAAGATGACACACTAGACCATAACCCCAATTATGACACAACCACCTAATGATGATCCTATACCTCCCGGCACTGCCTCTTCAACTCTTGGCAGATAGAAACATGTACAACTTTTACAAAGATGCTTTTACAATTACTCTGTACAATGATACATTTACAATGTCTGTATGCAGTGCTGCCCACTTGAAGACTTCATGTGGTGAACTTATTGTTGCTATTCTGCACCTTGATTGTTGCTCTTGTCATGCTACCCTTTCTCATTCTTTAGAACATTTGATTATGCATTGATTCCTCCCTTGATGAATATATAATACCTGCAAAAAGTCTTCAAAGAAATACCCATGACATGATAATAGCAAAACTTACCTCATCCTGCAAAGCATATGTCAGTGCTAAACAAAAACAAAAAATTAGAATATAAAGAACCTAATGCAATTAAGAGATGAACATGCATATACAAAATATACTTACCTGTAGCTTACCTTTGCTACATCATTTTGTTGCACCTTGCTTTTTGTTTCCCTAGAAAGTTTGGTCCTTTGCACCCCTTGACAACACTTGATCTAGTTTTTTCTTGCCTTCTAGAAGCATGATATTCAATATGATGTATCTCTATGATTTCAGATCCCCAACATGTGATGTTCAATCTTATAGAAGCCCACTGAATTTTTTTTCCAATGCCACAAGTCTGACCCGATTTGGACTCTTCAAGGCAAAGTTATGCCCAATCTCTCACAATGACCTAATTATGGACTAGTTCAGTAGAGCGAATTTGTATGACGTGCCACGTATCACTATTTCCTCCATCGGCTCTTAAATTGATAAACAGAAAACTATAGTTTGTGCACTATCTCCCACTTTTTACAGAATTCCAATCCTCTTCTCAAAGAGAGAGTTATGATGATTTTCCCAAGGTCACTTCTTTAAGATGAAATTTGGCAGCTTGCAAAAACCCTAACTTCCACAGATCATATCTCCAAAAATATAGCGAACCAAGATTTTTAATTCAGTCATGACATTCATCAGGATTGCGAATCAAATGGGTTTTAATTTCAAAATCTAAGACTTTGCAAAAATGAAGTTATAGTGAAAATGCCACGATCACTACATTTGGAGGATATATGAGATTTCTTTTTATAGAGTTGAGAGGGGCTTCTATAGAGAACGTTGGAGGGATTTTAGGAGCTTAAAAAATTATTAATTATTGACTATTAAATGACCAAAACCAATTATGAGTGCCATGCCACAACCCCATAGGGTTTTAGCCCACTAACTGGGGTTACTAATTTCAAACATGAATAACTCTCAAATCAGTGAAGAATTACTTAGCGTGCCATATATCAACGGAAACATCTCGACGAGTAGAATCTATCTAGAAGATCCTTGACTCAAAATAGAGTAAGTTTTCAAGTCAAAATTCCCTTGCAAGATCAGGGTATCCCCCGGTGCTGCTTGGGTTGACATCAATGACAACCTCAGATCATCTTTAGATCAACATTAGTGAGCTTGGTGTCCAGCATCGACCAAAGACTAGACCAAAATATCTGAGATGATAGACTATGCGATCCCAAAGTGTACCCACACTCATTCAAAGAAGAGTTTAGCAGTGGCCTCTGCTGTGATATTCCTCAAGAATCTGTCAATGACCACAAAAACACAGTCATTTCCATGCTTAGTAGAAGGAAGGCCTGACATGTAATCCATGGAGATGGATTCCCAAGGTCGACTAGGGGTACGAAGTGGAGTATAGAGGCCTTGCTTCTTGATGGTCGGTTTGGCAATGGTGCAGGCAGTGCATGATCTGATGTACTACCCGACATCTTGTCGAAGATTCGGCCAATAGAAATACCTCTGTAGTACTGACACTATTTTCTTAACCCCGAAATGCCCAGAGACCCGACTGTAGTGTGCTTCCCAAATCATCTTGGCTCGCTCGCTTGAAGGAACACAAAGGTGTCCTAGGTGGTATAGCAGGGCATCCTGGAGGTGAAAATCTAGAACTTGTTGACCCTCCAAGAGCATCTGGTATGTGTGGCCAAATTATGGGTCGCTTTTGTAGAGAAGTGGCCAATCAGAAGTCTCGTGCCCACAAGAGTTGAGCACGGTGGTTAATGCCATGATTGATGATCGACTGAGGCAGTCTGCAACATTATTGGTGCTACCCTTTGTATACTTGATATTTAAATGGAACTGCTGCAGATATGTTGACCACTTTTGATGGCGATCATTTTGCAACTTCCCTTGCATTTGTATGAACTGCAAGGGTCAGTGGTCTGTGTGGATGACCATTTCCTTCCCCAAAATGTAATGCTTTCATTGTCAACATACCTGCACAATGGAATACATCTCTTTGTCATAAGTGGGATACTTCCAAACTGTGTCTGAAAGTGTCTCACTGTGATATGCCACTTGATGCCCCTGTTGAGTAAGGACTACCCCAATATCATAGTCAAAGGAATCTATCTCGATCTCAAATGGTTGTTGCAAGTCTAGTAAAGTGAGCATTAGTGTAGAGGAGAGGTGATGTTTCAACTCTACGAATGCCTTGTGTTCAGATTCAGATCAAAAGAATTTTGCTTTTGCTCCTCCCATGGTGACTTGACTCAAGAGCCAAGTGATATGAGAGAATCCCAACACAAACCTGCGGTAGAAATTGGCAAGACCCAGAAAGCTATGGAGCTCTATCAGAGTGGTTGGGCTGGCCAATCCAGAATGACTTGGATCTTGGGTGGATCCACATGCACCCCTCGTTCATTAATAATGTATCCTAGATACTGAACCTGGGTCATGCCAAAAGTGCATTTCTCCAAATTGGCCCACATATTTTGTTGCCGAAGTGTTTGGAGAACTTGTCGATGTGGTGGGGGTGCTCTTCCCAACTCTGGCTGAAGATCAGGATGTCATATGAGCATAAAACGACAAATGAGTTGGTTGAGGGCTGCGAGATGTCATCCATCAACCTCATGAAGGTTGCAGGAGCATTCGTCAACCCAAAAGGCATAACCAACCATTCGAAAAGGCCTTCCTTGGCTTTGAAGGCAGTCTTCCATGCATCAAAGGGTTTGATTGGTATGCATCAAAGGGTGATATATGGACTTCAAGTCGATCTTGCTGAAATATTTCCCCCCTTCAGTTCGTCTAGAAGGTCATAAATCCGTGGGATTGGGTACCTATTTCGGACAATTATCTTGTTTAGTGCCCGATAGTCAATATAGAGTCTCCAAGTCCCATCCTTATTTTGTACCAACACGATCAAGCTCCCAGAGGGCGATGAACTCAAATGTATGTGACCTTTCTGCAGCAACTCCTAAATCTTCCTCTTGATTTCATTGTTCTCCAGAACAAAGTGCCAATAGATTGGTCCATTAGGTAGCAACGCACCTGGGATCAGAGCGATGGAGTGCTTGACCTGACAGTGCAGAGGCACCCATGTGGGGGAGGTGAAGATGTCCTCGTACTCCTCCATGAACTTGTCCATCTGTTGTTGCCATGCGGAGGGGCCCTATATGGAGGTCATGGCCACCGTCTTCTTCTTTCCCTGAGGGCGTATCATCATGGAAACAAATTTCTTGGTTTTGGAAATGAGCCTACTACATTGTTTTGTAGTAACCAAAGAGATGGCAGTAGGCGGTGCTACCTTCGGTATCCTGTACAACTTATTTCCCAAAGTAACAATAACAGCACGAGGCCTTGACTCATACACAGCATGTCGCTTACATAAGTATGGTTGGCCTAATAATACATCACAAACATCAAGGGGAGTGATGTCACATAATACCTCATCCATGAAGGGCTTGATGTTGTATGGAAAGCAGCATTGTTGGCTCATGCGAAGATCTCGTCCTTGGTGAAGCACTCAATGGTGTATTGTTGTGGTTGGTAAGCCCAGCTGCTTCACGAACTCTACCGAAATGAGGTTCTTTTGGCTCCCATTGTCGATAATGAACTATAGTGGGGAACCCTTCACCCACATCTGGGAATGGAAGAGGCATTCCTCCTCCTCTAGATCTTCGAGTTCCTCCTTCTGGATCTTCGTGGTGGCAACGGTTACGTTGGGCTCCGCATCGATAAACTGCTTCCATTTTTCATTCCTCTTGTCGGGTTCTAACTCAGAGTTGAAACATGCATCTGATTTCGAAGCCTTTAGCTCGGCCATCAATGAATGCTTGGCCCAACGCTCACTTGTGTTGTGAGTGGAGCTCTTATGGAACTCACACCACTTTCCCATGTCCTTCTTCGGCTTCGTGGAGTTGTTCTTTGCTTGTGGCTTTGGCGGGTTGTCCTGGGCTGCCCCACCTTCGCTTTTTACTTTATTCTACAATTTGGGGGCACCTTTCTGTTGCTTCAGATTCACACGTCCAAAGTCTTGCTTCTTCTGTTTAAAATTTTGCTCGATCTTCACAACATATCAGTATGTCGTGCCAAGCTAGGAAATGTCTAGGAATTCCATCTCATCTAGGATGTACCTGTGAAGGTAGTCATAGTACTTGAGAACCAAATGATTCCCAGAATCCTTGATACCCAACTTCGTGCGAAGGGTATGAAAAACATTGGTAAACTCTGGCACATCTTGGTCCCATGCCACAGCGTTGTCCACTTTATGTATTTATCCTCATAGCTCCCGACAGGGTAGTACTGCTCCTTGATGACATCCTAGAACGAGTTCCATGTGGGTGCGGCTAAAAAAATTGAGTTCGTACTTTCATCCTTCTCCTCACAGTAGGTTTCCCACCAATCCTTGACATGGGGGGTTGCTTTGAGAAGTTCAAAAGTGATCTTTTCTCGGCTGGAAAAATCATGAACAAAGAAATATTCTTCTAGCAGATTTAACCATTTATCTATAGCGTCTGCATATATCTGACCCTCAAATATGGGAATGTCAAAGTTAACTTGTACCTTAAAGGGTGTAGCGCTTCTAGAATAGCTGCCGGAAGTAGATGCATCACCCTTGGGTAGTCACTGAAGGATCTAGGAAAAGTTGTCCATCATCATGTTCCTTTGTCCCTCGAGGGCTTCTTCGAGTAAGATTTTGATAGGATCTCCTACCCCCTCATCTTTCTTTTCATTTGTCATGGGAGGCTGTCAGGATTTGCGAGGCTGGTCTTGCAAAGGTTCGACTAGTTCAAGCCCTAACTCGTTATATCCCGACCTCGTTAGGGACATGCAAAGAAAAACAGAGAAAGAGAAAACCTCTTTGATACCACTGATCCGGATTTAAACAGGAACACAACAAATTAAAAATATAACCATAAATACAAAGATGCAGTAGAAATAACACTTCATTTCATTAATATCAAATACTTAAATATGCTTACAAATATAATGGAAATAAGACTAGCTCGAGCGATGTTAGCTTATCTCTTAGAAGATATGTGGTGGCTACATGCCTCTGAACTATGTTACAATGAGGCTCCAATGCCTATTTATTGTTGAGAAACAACGGAAAACCCTAAACATCCAAAAACCTAACCTAGGAGATGAAGCGCCAAAGTATGGGCCCTGTTTGGGTAAATCGGTACATCAACTTCCCAAGATCGTAACTTTGGCATACGATCTCCATTTGACGTGCACAATACCTTGTTAGAGAGATCTATTCAAGGACTACAACTTTTGAGTTATAGACATCAATTAGTAACTCATTTTGTTCCCAAGTTTCCCAAAAAACATCGTTTAGGGCCTCAAAATTGCTCCGGAAGTTCAGGACTCAAAAAACTGCCAAAAATAGTAAATTGTGCTACAAATAAGGAAACTGAAAAACTGAAAGAAACAATGGTGGTGGTCCAAGTGGAATAGGTGGGTGGCCACCAATATCCACTTGGATCATTCCTCCCCCATTAGGAAGCAATGGTCCCCATTGCGTTGAGTTCCTCCATGAGATGAGGAAACTTTTGTTGAACTTGGTCCATGGTGAACCACTTGCCCTGGTGAAGGAGTTGGCCTGCTTTGGCAACTCGATATAGTTGGATCCTTTGTTGTCGAGTGTTCTTGATCTGCATTTCCATGATCCAATCAGTTATGGCTTGCTCTATGCCATATGGATTTAACTCTGTAGATGTGATTTGTTCTGCAATGTTTGATGTGTCCAACAATGGTGGGAAGTATGGTCGAAGGCAGTCCACATTGAACACTGGGTGCAGGCCAAGGAATGGGGGAATGCTGAGCTCAAATGCATTGTCGCACACATCCTTGGTAATGGTTTAAGGACCATATCAGAGTGGTATGAGTTTCCAATAGGCTCTGGTAAGGTGTTCCTTCTGCAAATGCAACCAGACTGATCCGAATTGGATCCTTAAACATATTTCATGACTATTTCAAAATTATGTCAGATCAAATCTTATGAATAACAAGTATCAGAAATGACCTATGGACAATGGTTTGTGGCCTGCACGGAACAACGAGGACCCTCGGTCAAAGCACGTTGACTGTTAGCCCATGGAGACCGTGCGTGGACGCAAATTGACAATCAGAATCCCAGATCTAGAAACAGAGGTAGTTTCTAATATGCGATTAGCTCGCAGGACAAAACCCTCAAAGAAGGAAAGCCCCGAGTGCTCGATCACGAGGAAAATAGGGAAACCGTGCATAAAATGTCAAAAGGCGGGTCCTGCACCCAAAACCGGCAGGATATCGCGTGCACTTCAAGCGGTAAGTAGGTTTGGCCAAGTTTAGCGCGATGCCATAAACTGGGCGACGCGTGTCCAGCGGATGAGAGAGAAAACTACTTACATCATGTGAGTAACGATCAAGCAACTTACCCGCGCGATATAAACAAAGACCGTAGGATCTGGAGGCTCCAGATCAACAACGAAGAATTAACTAGATGGATGACCGGATTCGACGGGAAAATAGACTGAGGCGCATAAAGATTTGAGGTCCGACATGACCGATGAGCTGGCAGAAGAATCAGTTTCGTGAGCAAATCTTGGAGTAACGGAAATAACGACCGTTTGAAGAAAATTGACACTCAGTTCGTAAGGCGACAAGTGGCCACTTCTCTATGCAACGTTGCACAGCGATGATGACGCAGAGCAGGGGAATTCTAGCGGGCAGAGGCAGGTGATCCAGAGAGCCAGGAAGAGAAAACGAACAGTCAAAGAGCATATTAGCTTTAAGCCATGAACAAACAAAGAGCAGAAAAAACAGAAGTAGAGAAAGAAGTGAATTACAGAGAATAGAGAAGTCGAGCTGACCTGCAGAGCAAAGGCAACATCGAGCAGACAGAGACAGAGAGAGTCCAAGAGTCTGTGAACTCCAGAGAGGGCTTGAGAGGTTCAAGCAACTCCTCTGTGTATACTTGTCCAGTATTGAGTACCAAATTGGGCTCATACCATTGAGACCAGTTGAGGTTGAGATCCAGTAAGGGGGAGTCTGTGTACTCTAGAGGCTTGAGGAATCCAAGTACTGCCCTATTGATCATCATCTGCTAAGTGAGACTCAAATTGAGCTCCTTATTGTAAAATATCTACTTTAAAACACAATAGAAAAGGCCACCACTGAAGCTGGACCAAGAGACGTAGCCCAGGAGGATTGGGTGAACTCATTATTAAATTTGTTGTGTTTTTGTATTTGCTTATGGTGTTTCTCTTACTGTTTCAAGTCTCTGCGTATTTTGCAATCTTATCAATCCGTTGCTTAAAATAACATAGATACAACCCAGCACATGGGTCTGTAATACCTTCATTAATTAACTGAGATCATTCACAAGTGATTTTCAGATCAAGTGGTATCAGAGCTCCTAGGTTGTTTAAGGTTAGACAAGCTTGTGCTGGATTTTGTTGTTGAATGCTAACTACATCAAAGCTTAAATTAGGAGAAGGAGAGCTGACCAAAACTAACCCGAAGATTGGAAGAGTCTATCCTCGGAAGAAAATGTCATAAGAAAGTCCCTTGGGGCCAGACCCTCAATTTATATATAGTTTCCTATCCATGAGCTCCATGGTAGAGGAAATGTATAAGGACTTTAGGAAACATAAAGATGAAGATTGATCAGGCTCCAAACAAGATAAAGGAGAAGAAGAATATCTCCTCCATGACCACTCAAAAGGCAAAGGGAAAGAAGAAAGCTTTCTCACACCTCCTAATATCCTTGAACATAAAAAAGAAGGCATCGTTGATTAAATTATATGTTAAATTTGATTTACCAATATATGATGGAGAGATGAATGCAGAGAAGCTAGATAATTGGATCAGACAAATTGATGTGTATTGCAGAGTGCAGAGTATCGACTCAAACAAAAGTAAGATTCAGTTGGCTAACCTACACCTCGGAGGCACTACCTTGGTATGCTGGGAAGGCAGGACACAAGTTGACATGAAGAAACATGGTAAGATTGTTTCTATCTGAAGTGAATTTGTTTCTGCAATCAAAAAATAGTTCTATCCACTAGCTTACATGCAGCAAGCCATGATGAGCTAGCAAACTCTTCACCAATTGAAAGGGCAAAGTGTACAGGGTTACATTCAAGAATTTAGGAAGAGAGCTTTGATTCTAGGAATTTCATTAGACTCATATGATACTCTTTTGAAGTACATAGGGGGTCTACGCAGCTACATGAGGCACACTATCCTCATGTTTAATCCCACTAGTATAGATGAGGTATATGTTCAAGCTACACATCTAGAAGCTAGAGGAAAGAATAGGAACCCAAAAGTTGGGGGATCATCCAAACCCATTGCAAGCAACAATAAGGAGAAAAGAAAGCAAAAATGGAAAGAAAGGAAGGCCAATACTGCACGAAAGACAAAGTCCTCATGCACTCACTGTAAAAAGGATGGGCATGATGATGAGCACTGTTGGATTCTGCATCAGGAGTTGAGACCTAAGAAGTTCGAGGTTAAGAAGAAGAAGACTAGTGCAGCTATTCAGAAAGATTTGGGGTCGGACTCGGGAGATGAAACAACCATTGCAGCCACAGGTATAAGAGGTAAAAATTCCGAAGCATCTACTAGTAATTCTGCATAATCTATTAATGATGAAGAAAATGAAAGAAAAAGACATGAGCTTTTACATATTCGAGTTGTTTCCAAACATCAAAAGATTGATACTTTGTTTAATAGTGGCTCACAAGTAAATTTAATTTCTGAAGCAATTGTAAAGAAGTTGGGATTACTGGACTACACCTCACAAGAAACCATACCCATTAGGTTGGTTAAGTGATAAAGCACAACTACAAGTGACTAGACAATGTAAAATTAAGTTTTCTTTTGGGTCAACATTTGTAGATAAGGTTGAGTTAGATATAATTCCTCTAAATATATGTGGAATTGTTTTAGGAAGTCCTTACTTGTATGATAGAAAAGCTATTTTCTATAGAGTTGAGAACAAGTATCTACTCGTTAAAGATGGAATCGAATACTTCGTAAGAGCTCATAAGCTCAAGAATAATTATACTCTCATAAACTCAGGGAAAGTGAAACAAACTGTAAATTCATACAAACAATTTTTATTAATGGTTGTAAAGGAAAAGAAACCTGATAAAACCAATGTATTTGAGGGTTGTGATGCTAAACAACAAGCTGATTTAGAAAAAATTGTTTCAGATTATGATATCTTATTTCAAGAAGCTAAAGGTCTGCCACCCAAAAGGGAAATAGTGCATGATATTAATTTGCAGCAAGATGCTCCATTGCATAACATTAGGATGTATAGGTTGTCTGCTTTAGAGAATGCATAAATCAAGAAGCAAGCGTAGGAGTTGCTCGAGAAGGGGTTCATCAGACCTAGCACATCACCATGTGGGTCACCAATCGTTTTGGTGAGAAAGAAAGATGGCTCATGGAGAATGTGAATTGATTACCAAGCACTGAATAAGATAATGATAAAAAATCGTTATCCCCTTCCTCGCATAGATGATCTACGAGATCAGTTAAAGGAAGCTGTTTATTTTTCCAAGTTAGACTTGCATAGTGGATATCATCGGGTCAGAGTTGCAGAACAAGATGCATGGAAGATTGCTTTCAAAACAAAGCAGGGATTGTATGAGTTGTTGGTTATGCCTTTTGGCTTAACTAATGCTCCTGCTACTTTCATGAGAATAATGAATGATGTACTCAAACCTTTTCTTGATGATTTTGTTATTGTATATCTGGATGACATTCTTATATTTAGCAAAATGTGGGAAGAACATTTGAAGCATGTTAAGCAGACATTTGATGTTTTGAAAAGAGAAAAACTTTATGTTAAACTCTCAAAATGCGAATTTGGAAAAAAATCTTTGAATTATTTGGGACATATAGTAGGGGGTGGTGAATTGAAGATAGATCCCTCTAAGGTGGCAATCATTGTAAACTGGCCTATACCCAAATCTGCTACAGAAGTTAGAAGCTTCTTAGGAGATGCACAATATTGGAGAAAGTTCATTTCTAACTTTTCCTTAATTGCAGCGCCCTTACATGCTTTGACAGGATTGAACAAGGTGTTTCAGTGGGGAGGCAAACAACAGAAAGCCTTCGACACCTTGAAAGAAAAGATTAGTACAACACTAGTGCTAGCACTGCCAGATCTTCAAAGACCATTTGAGATTCAAATAGATGCCAATGGCTATGCCATGGGAGCAGTGTTGATACAGTACGGTAAACCCATATGTTAACATTCTGAGACATTTAATTCTACAGTAGTTAACTATCCAACATATGATAAAGAATTGTATGCATTAGTACAGAGTGTGAAAAAGTGGAAACATTACTTAATGGGCAAAGAGACAGTCATACATACTGATCATCAACCACTTCAATATCTACACTCCCAAACTAAGTTGCAGCAATCAAGACACTATAGGTGGATGGGTTTTCTATAACAATTTCATTTATTCATCAGATATAAAAAGGGCATACACAATAAAGTTATAGATATGTTATCTAGACCTATCCACTATACTTAAGCATAATTCAGTACTGCATGAGAGCTACATTGAACAATATGCTCAAGATATAGATTTCAAAGATGTATATGCAACTTTAAGTCAAGGCAAACGAGTAGAAGAATTGGATTATCATGTTAAGGACCGACTCTTGTATCATTGTGGGAAGCTATGCATTCCACAAACTGAAAGAGTAAAGATAATTCGAGAAGCACACACTTCTCCAATTTCAGGGCACTTTGCGGTAAGTAAAACGATTTCACAGCTCCAAAGATTTTGTTATTGGCCAAAAATGAATGAGACAATTTCTAGATATGTAAGAGGGTGTACCATGTGTGCTAAAAGCAAGCCCAACAATAGAAAACTAGGCTTGTACACTGCACTGCCAGTTCCTTCTCATCCTTGGGAAAGTATTTCCATGGACTTTGTTGGAGGACTGCCTAAATCTAGGAAAGGTCATGACTATTTATATGTTTTTGTGGATAGGTTCAGCAAAATGTGTATTTTGATACCTTGTAATAAACAGATTACAATTGAACAAACTACAAAGTTGTTCTTTTAGCATGTATGGGTTCATTTTGGATTACCCACTTCCATTGTATCTGATCAAGACACCCGATTTGTTGGGAAGTTTTGGTCAAGTCTGTGGGAACTAATGGACACCAGACTAAAGAAAAGCACAACCTTTCATCCACAGACAGAAGTGGTCAACATGACAATGATCCAGTTGCTCAGAGGCTATTGCAGCAAGCATCCCAAACTTTGGGATGAACATTTGTGTTATGTGTAGCATGCTTACAATCGAGCAAAACATTCTTCTACATAGAGATCTCCTTTTGAGACCTGTTTTGGTTTCACACCAAGGTCCCCCTTGGATTTTGTCTTTGGTAAAGACATAGCAGTTGATGGACACAGTGATGTGGACAAGGCAACCAAGTTCATTGAACAAATCCATGAGATTCACCAGGCAGTACAAGAACAACTGGAAAAGAGCCAAGCCAAATACAAGGCAAGGCATGACAAGCATCATATGGAGCATAGTTTCCAAGTTGGTGATCAAGCCTGGTTGTATATCAGCAAAGACAGAATGCAAGGTGAAGGTAAAAAGCTAAAGCCAATAAGGTATGGACCTTTCAAGATACTTGAGAAAATTGGTGGGAATACTTTTTGCCTTGATTTACTAGCTTACATGCACATCTACTCAGTCGTTAATGCAGACAACTTGAGACTATTTGAACCTTCATTAATTGAAGATCCCGAAGACCAAAGTCAATTGCCTTCTATTAATGATCTGTTACCTGAATATCTCAATGAATTGCAGGAAGACACAGTTCTGGATAGGAAGGTGAGGACAAAGCATAGGGGAGATGTTGAGTACCTCGAGATTGGACTCAAGGGTTCAAAGCCAAGTAGTGAAAAATGGATAGAGATTGGACAAGTGGGACAGTTGTATCCTCACTTAGTTAATGCTTGAAAACCAACTTTTGGTGGTCTAAAAGCTTTTTCAGTAGGAAGGTCGTGATTCGAATTGGATCCTTAAACATATTTCATGACTGTTTCAAAATTATGTCAGATCAAATCTTATGAATAACAAGTATTAGAAATGACCTCTGGACAATGGAAATTGTGGCCTGCATGGAACAACGAGGACCCTCAGTCAAAGTGCACTGACCGTTGGCCCATGGAGACCGCGTATGGATGCAAATTGGCAATCGGAAGCCCAAATCTAGAAACAGAGGCAATTTCTGATACACAATTAGGGCTAATCGTGTATCGTAGGACAAAACCCTCAGAGAAGGAAAGCCCAGAGCACTGGGTCACGAGGAAAACAAGGAAATCATGCGGAAAACGTTAGAAGGTAGGTCCCGCACCAAAAACCGGCAGGATATCGAGTGCACTTCGAGCAGTAAGCGGGTTTGGCTGAGTTCAGTGTGATGCCATACACTGGGCGACGCGTATCCAGCGGATGAGAGAGAAAACTGCTTACATCGCATGAGTAACGTTCAAGCAACTTACCCGCGCGATATAAACAGAGACCGTAGGATTTAGAGGCTCCAAATCAACGGCGGAGAATTAACCCGATGGATGACTGGATTTGACAGGAAAATAGACTGAGGTGCATAAAGATTTGAGGTCTAGCATGACCGATGACCTGGGAAAAGAATCAGTTTCCCCGGAAAATCATGGAGTAACGGAAATAACGACCGTTTGAAGAAAACTGACACTCAATTCGTAAGGCAACAAATGGCCACCTCTCTGTGCAGCGTTACACAGTGATGATGATGCAGAGCAGGGGAATTCCAGTGGACAGAGGTAGGCGATCTAGAGAGTTGGGAAGAGGAAACGAACAGTCAGAGAGAAGATTAGCTTTAAGCCACGAACAGACAAAGAGCAAAAAAAAACAAAAGTAGAGAAAGAAGCGAATTGCAGAGAACAAAAAAGCCCAGTTGACCTGTAGAGCAAAGGCATCATCAAGTAGACAGAGACAGAGAGAGTCCGAGAGTCTATGAACTCCAAAGAGGGCTTGAGAGGTTCAAGCAACTCCTCTGTGTATACCTGTCCGGTATTGAGTACCAAATTGGGCTCATACCATTGAGACCAGTTGAGGTCGAGATCCAGTAAGGGGGAGTTTGTGTACTCTAGAGGCTTGAGGAATCCAAGTACCACCCTACTGATCGTCATCTGTTAAATGAGACTCAAATTGAGCTCCCTATTGTAAAATCTCTGTTTTAAGACACAATAGAAAAGGCCACCACTGAAGCTGCACCAGGAGACGTAGCCCAGGAGGATTGGGTGAACTCCTTATTAAATTTGTTGTGTTTTTGTATTTGCTTACGGTGTTTCTCTTATTGTTTCAAGTGTCTGTGTATTTTGCAATCTTATCAATCCGTTGCTTAAAATAGCATAGACACACTCCATCACATGGATTTGTAATACCTTCATTAATTAACTAAGATCATTCACGAGTGATTTTTAGATCATAGACTTTGTCGCCCACCTAAAACTTGTGTGGCACCTGATGTTGATCATGTCGCTGCTTGTACTTGGAATTTGATTTCTCCAAAATGTCATGGACCTACTAGAAGATATGTTGAATGTGCTCAATGAAGTTGTTTGCCTTATCAGCTTCTGACTGGACATGAGCTGAATCTGTCTGAGTAGTTGCAAATGGTATGGCCGCATCAATGGGACATAGTGGCTAGAATCCCAAGCCCACCTGAAAAGGGTTGTGGCCAGTCGAGTTGTGGAGAGCTCAGTTATAGCTATGATGAACATAGGGGAGGCTCTCATCCCATGTGTGTGGATGCTTTGAGTTGTACATGCGCAAAATGTGTACAATCATCCTGTTGATGACCTCTGTCTAGCCATCAGTTTGGGGATGGAAACTTGTGGACTTAGTGAGCTTGCTGTCCAGCATCGACCAAGGACTAGACCAAAATGTACTGAGGAACCTGTTGTCCCGATCTGAGAATAGAGACAATGGGATCCCAAAGTGTACCCACACTCGTTCAAAGAAGAGTTTAGCATTGGCTTCTGCTGTGATATTCTTCTTGCATTTCGCCATAATGGCCATCTTCGAGAATCTGTCGACGACCACAAAAACACCGTCGTTGCCATGCTTTGTAGAAGGAAGGCCTAACATGTAATCCATGGAGATGGATTCCCAAGGTTGACTAGGGGTAGGAAGCGGAGTATAGAGGTCTTGCTTCTTGATGGCTGGTTTGGCAATGGCGCAAGGAGTACAGGATCTGATGTACTTCTCGACATCTTGTCGAAGATTCAACCAATAGAAATACTTCTGTAGTACTACCATTGTTTTCTCGACCCTGAAATGCCCAACAACCCGATTGTAGTGTGCTTCCCAAATCATCTTGGCTTGCTCGCTTGAAGGAACACAAAGGTATCCTAGGTGGCATAGCAGGTCATCCTAGAGGTGAAAATCTTGAACTTGCTGACCCTCCAAGAGAATCTAGTATGTGTGGCTGAATTTTGGGTCTCTTTTGTAGAGAAGTGGCCAATCAGAAGTCTTGTGCCCATAAGAGTTGAGAACGGTGGTCAATGCCATGATTGGTGGTCGCCTGAGGCAGTCTACAACATTATTGGTGCTACCCTTCTTAAACTTCATATTCAAATGGAATTGCTGCAGGTATGTGGACCACTTTTGATGGCGATCATTCTGCAACTTCCGCTGCGTCTGTATGAACTACAGGGGTCGATGGTCTGTGTGGATGATCGTTTCCTTCCCCAAAATGTAATGCTTCCATTGTTGGCAGACCTGCACAATGGAATACATCTCTTTGTCATAAGTGGGATACTTCTGGACTGTGTCTGAAAGTGTCTCACTATGATATGCCACTCGATTCCCCTGTTGAGTAAGGACTCCCCCAGTAGCATAGTTAGGGGCATCTATCTTGATCTCAAATGATTGTTGCAAGTCTAGTACAGTGAGCACTAGTGCAGAGCAGACGCGATGTTTCAACTCTATGAATGCCTTGTGCTGAGATTCAAACCAAAAAGATTTTTATTTTTCTCATCCCTTGGTGACTTGACTCAAGGGCCAAGTGATATGAGAGAATCCCAACACAAACCTACGATAGAAATTGGCAAGACGCAGAAAGCTACAGAGCTCTGTCAGAGTGGTTGGGGCCTGCTAATCCCGAATGACTTGGATCTTGGTTAGATCCACAGGCACCCCTCGTTCATCAATAATGTATCCCAGATACTGAACCTAGGTCATGCCAAAAGCGCATTTCTCCAAATTGGCACACAACTTGTGTTGTCGCAGTGTTTGTAGAACCTGTCAGATGTTTTGTGGAGGTGCTCTTCCCAACTCTAGCTGAAAATCAAGATGTCATCCAAGTATACCACTACAAATGAGTTGGTGAAGGGCTGCAAGATGTCATCCATCAGCCTCATGAAGGTTGCAGGAGCATTCGTCAACCCAAAAGGCATAACCAACCATTCGAAAAGGCCCTCCTTTGCTTTGAAGGCAATCTTCCACACATCTAAGCGTTCGATTAGTTCCTGGTGATATTTGGACTTCAAGTCGATCTTGGTGAAATATTTTCCCCCCTTCAGTTGGTCCAAAAGGTCATCAATCCATGGGATCGAGTACCTATTCCAAACAGTAATCTTGTTTAGCACCTAATAGTCAATACAGAGTCTCCAAGTCCCATCCTTCTTATGTACCAACACGATCGGGTTCCCACAGGGCGATGAACTCAGACAGATGTGACCTTTATGCACCAACTCCTAAATCTGCCTCTTGATTTCATCGTTCTCTAGAATGGAGCACCGACAGATTGGTCCATTGGGTAGCGGCGCACAGATCGATGGAGTGCTTGACCTGACATTGCATAGGCACCCCTATGGGGGAGGTGAAGATGTCCTCGTACTCCTCCACGACCTTGTCCATCTGTTGTTGCCACGTGGAGGGGCCCTGTATGGAGGTCGTGGCCACTGCCTTCTTCTTTCCTTGAGGACGTATCATCAGGAAAAAAAATTTCCCAGTTTTGGAAATGAGCTTACTACATTGTTTTGCAGTAACCAAAGAGATGGCGGTAGGCGGTTCTACCTCTGGTATCCTGTACAACTTATTTCCCAAGTAACAATAATAGCACGAGGCCTTGACTCATACACAACATGTCGCTTCCATAAGTATTTCTGGCCTACTAATACATCACAAACATCAAGGGGAGCAACATCACATAATACCTCATCTATGAAGGGCTTGATGTCGTATGGAAGGTGGCACTGCTGGCTCACGCGAAGATCCTGTCCTTAGTGAAGGCTCCCGATGGTGTACAGTTGTGGATATGCCATGGTCAGTAAGCCCAGCCACTTCACGACCTCTGCTGAAATGAGGTTCTTTTGGCTCCCACTATCGATAATGAACTATAGCAGGGAACTCTTTATCCACATCTGGGAGTGGAAGAGGCACTCCTCCTCCTCTAGATCTTCGGGGTCCTCCTTCTAGTGTTTTGTGGTGGAAATGGTGGCATTGGGCTTCGCATCGATAATCTGCTTCCCTTTGTCATTCCCCTTGTCAGGTTCTAACTCAGATTAACATGCATCTGATTCTGAAGCCTTTAGCTTGGCCACTAGTGACTGCTTGGCCCGACACTCACTTGTGTTGTGAGTGGAGCTCTTATGGAACTCACACCACTTTCCCATGTCCTTCTTCAGCTTCATGGTGTTGTTCTTTGCTTACGGCTTTGGCGAGTTGTCTTGGGCCACCTCACCTTGGCTTTTTCCTTTTTTTTTTTGCAGTTTGGGGACACCTTTCCCTTGCTTCAGATTCGCAGATCCAAAGCCTTGCTTCTTCTGTTTAAACTTTTTCTCGATCTTGATGGCATATCTATAGGTCGTGTCAAGCAAGGAGATGTCTAGGAATTTCGTCTCATCCTGGATGTACCTGTGCAAGTAGTCGCGGTACTTGAGAACCAAATGCTTCTCAGAATCATTGATACCGAACTTCGTGCAAAGTGTATGAAAAACATTGGTAAACTTCGACACATCTTGGTCCCTTCCCTGTCGCAGCGTTGTCCACTTTATGTATTTATCCTCATAGCTCCCGATAGGGTAACACTACTCCTTGATGGCATCCTAAAACGAGTTCCAAGTGGGTGTGGCTGAAAAAAATGAGTTTGTACTTTCATCCTTTTGCTCACATTAGGTTTCCCACTAGTCCTTGACATTAGGGGCCCCTTTGAGAAGTGTAAAATTGATCATGAATGGAAAAATATCCTTCTAGGAGGTTTAACCATTTATCTATAGCGTCTGCATCTATCTGACCCTCAAATATGGGAATGTCAAAGTTAACTTGTACCTTAAAAGGTGTGGCGCTTCCAGAGTAGCTGCCAGAAGTAGATGCGTCGCCCTTGGGTAGTCGCTGAAGGATCTGGGCAAAGTTGTCCATCATCGCGTTCCTTTGTCATTCGAGGGCTTCTTTGAGCAAGATTTTGATAGAAGATCATGCCCCTCATCTTTCTTTTCATTCGCCATGGGAGGTCGTTGGGATTTGCGAGGTTGGTCTTGCAAAGGTTCGACCAATTCAAGCCCTAAGTCCTTATTTCCTGACCTTGTTAGGGACATGCAAAGAAAAACAGAGAAAGAGCAGACTGCTATAATACCACTGATCCGGATTTAAATAGGAAAACAAAAAATTACATATATAACCATAAATACAAAGATGCAGTAGAAATAACACTTCATTTCATTAATATCAAATATTGAAATATGCTTACAATCATAATCGAAATAAGACTAGCTCGGGCGATGGTAGCTTATCTCTGAGAAGAGATGTGGTAGCTACATGCCTCTGAACTATGTTACAATGAGGCTCAAAGGCCTATTTATTGTTGATAAACAATGGAAAACCCTAAACATCCAAAAACCTAACCCTAGGAGATGAAGTGCCAAACTATGGACCCCGTTTGGGTAAATTGGCACATCAACTTCACGGGGTCGTAACTTTGGCATACGATCTTTGTTTGATGTGCACAATACCTCATTAGAAAGATCTATCTGAGGACTACAACTTTTGAGTGAGAAATATCAATATAGCACCCATGTTTCTCTCAGTTCTCCCAAAAAAGGTTGTTTAGGGCCTCAAAATTGCTCCAAAAGTTCAGGACCCGAAAAACAGCCAAAAATAGTAAATTATGCTACAAATAACGAAACTAAAAAACAGAAAGAAACAACGATGGGGGTCCAAGTGGAATAGGTGGGTGGCCACCAACATCCACCTGGATCAAGCTTACCTATAGAAATTAGATTTCTGGCCAATGCAGGAATATGCAGAACACCTGGAAGCGTTGTAATCCTTCCACCTTGCAAATTCAACTAAACTTTTCCACGACCAACGCTTTTAGCCTTCCCGTCATCCCCCAAGAAGGCATCACCACCATCATATTTTCATACTTGTAGAACACATTTGAAACTTATAAGCAAAGGGCATGAGGTCAAGCTATGAATGAGGGAGGCATGGAGGTGCCAGTTGCGAGAGGAAGAAAGCCAGCCATCAGATAAGCAAGCGTTCAAGAACAAAGGAGTCATAAAAAGAAATCCAAGCCAGCCAGGAAGTAAGTTCTTTTATTTATGTTTCTTTCTATAAAGAAAGTAAATTAAGAGTGCTCAGGAAGCTCACCCGACTCCTTTCTTTCTTCCCTATAAATAAAGTAAAGAGAAGGCAGCATTATATAGGCCCCGACCCGAAAAAGAATATAACGAGTAGTTTCCCTATATCGATTCTCACTTACAGAGATCCCTATTGGTCTGATATGATACCTAGTGAATTGGCTTAGTTGGTGCTAAGATAGAGACCGGGCAGACTTTGGATGGATTAGAGGATTGGCTTAGTCAAGGTTATTCCTTTTCCTGTGCCTCGCTTCTCGCTTGTCTCATAGTTCCAAGCGAGTGATAACCTCGAGTGATTTCTCATGTATTGTAGGGTGGGCGTAGACAAGATTTTCTTTTCTTTTGACACGACACAAAAGCATCGTGGAATGGGCCATCCATGTCTCCCGAACGATCTCAGACCTGAGCCAAATCAACCATGCCTCATGATCTACATGTGTACTTGAAGAAGGAAAGTACACATCCCCACCTTCATCTGAGGTGGTTTTCGCCTCTACAAAAGGAGCATCATCAGATCCCTTTCCTTTGTTAGGAGCTTTAGATTTACAGTCCCTTTTGTAGTTCGCTTCCTTTCCGCATTTCCAACACACCTTTACAGGTTTTCCTGGAGATTTAGATCTCCCACTCGATGACTTATTTTTGTTTATGTTCTGGCACCACCCTCGTACAGACAAGGCATCACCATTCTGGCTCTCCATATTTTTCTATCTCATCTCCTCTGTCAACAAGGATGAGACTATTTCATCAACTACAAGGCAATTACATTGCTACCTATTGCAATAACCAGACTATCCCACGAATCTGGTAGGGAACACAACAAGCTGATTCACTTGTCTTCATCTGAAATTTTATAATCAACAGATAATAACTGACTTACCACAATATTAAAAGTGTTTAGATGCTCTGTCATCGAGTCTCCATCTTTCATCCTTAGGTTATACAACTTTTTCCGTAGGAACAGTTTATTCACTAGAGACTTAGATTGGTACAAAGTCCCTAACTTGTCCCACAAAGCCTTCGCTGTAGCTTCCCCTGATACATTCAATAATACTAAATTTGAGACACACAATTGTATTGTTCTCTTTGCCTTTCGATCCAAATTCTTTCATTCTTCATCGGACACTCCCATTGGTTTAGTACCCAGATCTACCGCGATCCATTGATCTTTATCCACTAACAAATCCTCCATCTTGAGTTTCCACAACTCAAAACTCTGACCATTAAATTTCTCGATCTCTATCTTTCCACTACTCGCCATCTTCTTTGACTACTAGAAACGATCTCGCAGATCTCCCACTGAACAGGGTCTACCACAGGCCCGAGCGAAACCCCTCAGCAACAAAGGCGTCCCCTTGAAGCCAAAACAACTCTGATACCAAATGTAGGTTTTAACCCGTACAGAAATTACCTGCATATGAATTCTAAAACATATAAAATAAACAATAACGAGAGCATAACACATAAAACAAATATACACAGAGATTTTCCCTTAGATCCCAAAATCGGGACTACCAGATTGATTTTTCATTATGTTCTTTTCAATGTTACAATACATATATATACATGTCAAAGCATCCAATACCATGGACCGAAAACCATCGCGCCCAAAACCATGTGTGAAAACCATGCACAAAACCATAGGTAGGTCCACCCACCTAATATAGGGTCCAAGAAAAAATGCCTTGGG
>APFE031504144.1:87612-118591 GCA_000404065.3 Pinus taeda | reverse complement strand
AACTAGGGTAGCTAGTCATGGAAAGAATATAACACAGCCAAACACTGGCAAGCACCGAAAATAACTCATGCTTGTAATTAAGGATTTGGGTCAACTTCGACATGAAAATATAGTTCCTTTCAAGGAATTTTATGAAGGAACGAGAAATAAGCTTCTTGTATCTGATTATCAGAAGAAAGGAAAATTTCCGGGAGGAACTATTGCTATGAGGCTTATCACTGAAGTCACTTGCAAGTACCAAAAATAACTATTGCTTGTAATTAAGGATTTGGCTCGATTTCAACATGAAAATAAAGTTCCTCTTAGGGCATTTTATGAAGGACGAAGAAAGAAGCTTCTTGTATATGATTATTAGAAGAAAGGAAACTTGGATGACCTTCTTCATGGTGAGTTTTCATTTTGAAACCCAAGGATAAGGAAGAATTTCTCTATTGTCTTTTGATTCTGCTCCAAAAAAATGAAACTTGATTAGATTACATTCTCATAAGATATCAACTGTACATAGATTACAAAGATTCAAATAAAGTTTGGCCTTGAAAGTTAGCTGTATCCTCTATGACCAACCAAAATTTTTTTATAAGGCCCTGTGAAACGGGGCCATTGCACTGATACATCTCATGGCCTTTTCGACCTCTACATTTTAGAATTCCTCTATTGTTAACAAGACATGAATTTCACTTCAAAAATAAATGCAGTCCTCCCAAAGATATAACACAAGTAACAATTACTATCACTTTACCTAGCAAGTATCCACATTATGCTTCCACTTTCAAATTGAGGTATGTATCATAAGATTCAAGAGGCGAAGGTATAACCAGATATTAAAAAAATGAAGAATGCAAAAGAGTTTTGCATCTCACATACACATAAGTTAGGCTCTAGATTCAATGTGAAGTCTTTGCAATGCTTTCTCCTCCTTTCACGGAAATCGTCTTGTAGATCTATGGGTTGGGTAATTACTTTGTTTTACTGATGCAAAAATATCCTTGCTTTTGCAAATGCTTGAGGTGGGAGGCCCTTTTTGAGTTGGGCTCGCAGGCACATGATTGTTCTTGAAGCAGCAAGAGGACCTACCCACCTTCACATTGGGCTTGAAACACCCATCATTCATGATACCCCAAATCCAAGACGGTGCTGCAGATATCAGTTGAAGATATGTAATTATAGGCTTGCAATTTTTTTCTATGCTTTCATTAGTTTTTGTCACTTTACATTTCTAACACTTGATTTACATGTTATTGTTGCTTTGACTTTATATGTCACTACTATATTTGGGGTTACAATTTGGATTGTTTTACTTGTAGACATTTGGTTGGGCATATGTCAATAATCGACACAACACATGGGAGAACTTGCATGCCTATTGGATTACTCCCTTCATCGAATCCATTTTAGAGGCTTGGATTTTAAGACTCATTTCACCACCTAGTTCATTGAAAAAGGAGAAGAAAGCATAAGCATGTCTCCCCACAAATTATCTACATTTTCTCTCTTCAGAGTCAAAGTAGAATTAGAATATATCTGAGGAGAATTCAACAAAAAATTGTCACATTTGATTTTTGATATACTAAATTGGGATTTCCATAACACCATGACTACGAAGGTGAGTTGTTATTTGTAATCAAAATTTCAATTTATGCCTTTTTTTGTTTATTTGATCTTAGTTCCCAATATATGTCTGAATGGAAAAGGGCGAAGTGAATATGCATATCCTATGAGATCGAAATCTCCTAAATGAGTTCATTCTTCTGAGTCTATGATGCTTGCTTAAAATGACACACTATTTGGCATTGCAGCAAATGAATATCATTGTATATTTTGCAAATTCTCTTTAACCCATTCATTTTTTATAGATGTTTGTTTTCTGTTTGTATGTGAGAAAAAATCTCATTTCTATTTGTTTAGGAGCATTTCCTAAGGTGGTCCACTTCTATTAATCAGCACAAGGTGTGGGTTGCTCCCTTTAGGGCAGGCTTCTTTAATCATGTCTTATCCAAACAACCAACTATCCCCTTAATCCAGCAATAATTTATTCCTCAAACTGTTGATCTGATAAAGACATGTTCTAGTAAGTTTTCTCCTTCGTTTGTCACAACTCCATGGATGAGGGCAACCTTCTAATTGCAATTCAAGTGTTAATTTAGAAGTGAGTTGGAATATGCTTAGGCATGTCCAAAAAATATCAATAGAAGATCATGCATTTAGAAGGGATTAGTCTTCTTCTATGTTGTTGCTTCCTATACTACCGTCATACGACATTTCTTTTGCAACATATAATGCAATTGCTAATTATAATAACATCACCAAATTATCATATATTTTCCCACCATCTTTATAAACAAAAAAACAAACTTGTTTTCGAAATTGCATTTTAAGTGATTCCACAATAAAAACAAAAGCGACTTTTTTTATTAATAAGATTCATGTTATTAAACCCAATGGTCAAGCCAAACGAAACTCTATCAGTATTGCGACTTTTTTAATTAATAAGATTAATCTTACTGAACCCAATGGTCAAGCCGAACGAAACTCTATTAGTATTGGGAAAAAGACGGTTGAAACTCGTGAGGGGGTTTATACTTATCATGCTTGCGACTTTATTCCACTTATAATGAAGCACTTATTAGGCTGATAGGCCTTCTTTTGAATCAATTTAGTAGTCTACATTTTCATTATCTGATTGACATCTGGCATATGGTTTAGTACATTTGTTTGGTCTCCTTTTGCTCTTAACTCTTAAATTGACACGTCTCTTTGCTCTTAAATTGACACATCTCTTTCGTTACATCAGAAGGCATTTAAGTTATGAATGGAATGGTGGCCCATGAACCTTTCGTTACATCAGAAAGCATTTAAGTTATGAACGGAATGGTGGCCCATGAACATGATGATCAAAGAATCCATTGGTTGTGGAATGGTGGCCATGAACATGAACACGTCGATCTGAGAATTTGCTAGTTTGTTATTTTTGTGCTTCAATGCGAACAACCCCAATGTTACAACAAGGCTATAGTTTGGCCTGCTCAAAGCCACTGAAGGCCAAAAACAACTGTTAGAAATATCCTGTGGTAGCAACCCTTAGAGTACAAATTCCCCACTTCTATATCATACTTGTACTTGGATAGGACTGGTTTTTTGAAGCAACACGTTCTTCTTCTTCACAACAGTAGCAGCAAAAAGAGTGTGCCCATTTTGCATCATTGTACTTGTGTTGCAATGGTTCTGAAATAGAAGAGTCCCATGGCCTCAATAAAGAATACTAGACTTCTCAAGCCAGTGGGGGACCAAAAAGAAGACGAGGACGATGAGGATAGATGAGTAATTTGAGAAATAATGTTGATAACTGTCAGCTTTTGGACGATGTCGATGTGCATGAAAATGTTGATTAAAACACCGAGGCGCAACAGAACAAGGCACAACAGAACAATGGTGGTGTTGATACTATTGTTTGCATGTGTCTGCATAATGGTGGATGCTTCCACTCATCTTGGGGGCATCCACAACATATCAGATGTTGAACACAAGAAAGAGATTCAAGACCTGGGACGCCTTGCTATCGATCAATACAACATGCAACATAATGCTGGTATTTTGTTTTCCATGGTGGTAAAAGCCCAGGAGCAAGTGGTATCAGGGCTGCTATACTTTCTCATAATAGAGAACAAACACGACTCCAAAACCAAGCTGTATGTGGGCAAAGTATGGGTGAAGCCATGGGCGAAATTCAAGCAGTTGCAAGAGTTCAAGCCTACGCAAACTCAATTTTGATAACGGTTGGTTTCATCTTTATTTGTCTTTTTTTGTTTCTTTTTCTTCTCTAATGTTAGGGTTTGAGGGTTCGTGGAATAAGAATACAAGTATTCGAATTAAATGGTGTATATTTCATGGTTAAGAACACAAATTTTTTGGGGGCCATCATGGCATTTTCCATCTAGGTCTGGGTCTGGTTTTTAATTTTGTAAGTGGTATGAAATCAAATGTGCATTAGTATCCATTAATTACGAGGATAACTGTAAATGTGGCAGTAATGAAATGATGAAGGGAGAATTGTAAATGTGGTTGTAATGAAATGATGAAGGGAGAACTGTAACATGAATACTTATTGTTCAAGCCTAAATCCGGTTTAGGCCTTTAAAAAAAAAAATTGTTAGCTTTTGGAGTTGAAGGCAATCCATTATCATGAAGAGGCATGGAGTTATGTTAGTCCAATAGCCATCAAAATTAGCGGCGCAACAATTCCCCTTAAAATCCAACTTAAATGTTGGTTGTATTTTCTTGGCTTCTGGTAATTGATTTGTGCCCTTTGATGTCATCACTCCCACTTGCTCCACTACCTAGCCGCTTGTTTGGATCCTTCTACAGTAGTTGCACATCACATGAAGGCAATAAACTCATACACTATGTACCTGCTTACCTGCTTTGGGGTCTTTCAACCAATGTCTTTTTAGTTTGCATATCAAATATGTTTCAGGAATGGTACCCCTTTTCAAAAATGTATTCATATCAAATAGGTAACAAAAGATTAACCCATAACTGGTAAATAAGATTCATTCTTTCTTGGTAATCATTTGTACAGTCATGCATGATAATGTTCTCCTCTCACTATCATTCAAGGACCTAAACTTCACTAACACTTGATTAAGTGATTTTTTCCTAAAAGCTCCCAAAGGTTTACTTCAAGTTACATGTGATGATGAACTTAGTGACAGAGCATGACACAATTTTTAAGCTTAATTTATTTTGCTACATAATCACTAAAGTGCAGTTTGAAATTATTTGTATTCTTGTACTTTTCTATGCGCCATATCATTTTGCTCACTTGTAACAAGTAGTCATATGAGAAAAAAAGTCAAGCCACGTCTAAAAGGTGAGGTTTAGGTGCCTCAGAATTAGAGTTCAGATAGGAACCTTCACACATTTTTAATGGGAATAGTTTGAATAGTATCCGGAAAAATGAAAAAGTAACTTTACTTTATAATTTACTTGTTAAAAAAAAAACATATCTAAATTTTTTTGTATCTCATACATTACTAATTTTAAAAATAGATCTCCAAATAAAAGTATAAAGACAATTTAAAGGAAAGACTTTCATCATAGTAACAACTGAGTAGATTGGGTGACAAAAAAGAGAGTGCTCAGGCCGCTGGGAAAAAGCCATTTCCAAGCCGCTCATATATTCCTTTACACGGATTTGTATAGTTTCTCTAGCATATAGAACATTTCCATACAACCTATTATTAGATGGATCCATATATTCCTATGGAAAAGTCATGCAAACCTCTCTACAATCCATACAGTTTGTATAGCCTTACAACCATACAACGAGCCCATATTCCTTTACACAGATTTGTATAGTTTCTCTAACATACATAACATTTCCATACAACCTATTATTAGATGGATCCATATATTCTTGTGGAAAATTCATGCAAACCTCTCTACATTCCATACAATTTGTATAGCCTTACAACCATACAACGAGCCATACTTGCTCAAACAATCATTCTACTCAACTTCAGGGTTGTTTTGGTCATTGTGCAGTGTTGTTTTTGGCAGCATGTGAAGGTTTCTTTGTAAGATTTTTTAATGAGGAATGGAAAGAGAATCTTGAATCAATAATTACTCATGTGTGAAATTGATTTTAATCTTGAAGCAGTTTGTGTGAAATTGTTTTCTATACCTAGGTGATTTAATTTTAGGTTATTAATATTTAATTCTATATTGAATAAGTTTAACAATGTGACTTTCACAATGGCCCATTCATTTAATTATAGATAAAAGACTTTTTAATAGAGTTAATTTAAAAATAGAAATTTTAAGAAAGATACAATTATTGGAGTATTTGAAAATATGATTTCATATTGTAATAAAGAATAATTTTGTAAGCTGGATTGAGATTAAAGAGGAAAAAAAATGAGAACTATTGATTTAGTTTATTTTCAATTTTATTTCATAAGGTCTAGTTTGTTTTATTTAATAAAAAATAGTTTATAAACGATGATGAACATTTTTTAAAGAAAGGTTTAGAATTCTTATTTATATATAACTATATATTTTTAATATGTTTTGAATTTACTTAAAAAGGAACCGTTTGTATCAAATTTATCAGTGGTTGTCCCAAGTAAGATATAATTTTAATATTTCATTTATTTAATTATTCATAAATCTTTTTAATATTATTACTCATTATTTGTTCACAATGACATAAGAACATTTTTCCAGTTTTTGGAGACTATAATATTTCATATTATAATTAATGTTTGAAGAGAATGAGTGTGGAACACAAACTATAACTTCCTTTGAATTTGACAATCCTTACAAAATGGACAAACTTACAGATAAACTAGATTTTCCAGTTTTTGGAGACTACAATATTTCATATTATAATCAATGTTTCAAGAGTATCATTGTAGAACACAAACTACAATTTCTCAATTTGAGGATCCTAACAAAATAAACAAACTTATGGTAAACTAAATTTAAATGATGTGGCAAAACTTTACCAATAAACTAAATTTAGATGATGTAAAGTAGATTTTTTTAATTTCAAAATCCTATCCACATCTCTTTGCCCATAGTAATAAAGATATGAAGGTTGGTTACCAAAATCATGCATAGCTTGGTCGACCAAACAGCCCTGAGCAATAAATGGCCACCTGCAAAAGCTTCCTGCCATTGGACAAACCATCTTATATTTGGTGGATTTGGCGATGTTTAATGCCCACATCACAATAATGTTAACAGAGGACAAAGCTTATTACCACATCCATATATAGAAGGACTCTGATATTCAATCAGCTGGCTGCTCTCCAATCATCAGATCTCCAAATTCAGGGAACCAACCGTCCAATGAGTGATGTACACTCCCAATTGGTACAAAAATTGATATGCAGGGCTTTGAGGATCGGTTTAATCATAAGAGGAATGTGCGAAAGCGTTTGAAATCGCAATAATTAAGGATTCTTTAATAATATGCAGGACTTTGGTAGCTCAAACATGAAAACACCAGCAGTGCGATATTGCACTTAATGAAGAAACCTGCTGGTTGAGGATGGGTATAATTATAAGAGAAATGTGCCAGATACTGAGAAGAGCGTGGCTTCAATCATTAGGAAGAGGGGGACAGAAGCAAAAACAAGCATGGATCCATGTGAACCAATTATGCAGAGAGACACTAAGCATTGAGGTGGACTCCAACACCTATGTTGGCCTCTTGCAAGAGTGTATTAGTCGTAAATCCATGGCTCAAGGCACTCAAGTCCATTCTCACCTAATTAGAACTGGGATCGAACATAACGTTATTGTTTGGAATAATCTGGTGACCATATATGCCAAATTGGGCAGTCTTCATAATGCGCGCCTGGTCTTTGATGAAATGCCAACTCGCAATGTGTTCTCATGGAGCGCAATGATGGGAGCCTATTCCAGAGAGGGATACTGTAAGGAGGTAATTACTCTTTTTAGCCAAATGTTGAGAGAAGGCGTCAAGCCGGACAATTTCATTTTCCCGTGTGTTCTTAGGGCTTGTGCAGGTCTAGCAGCTGTGCATCAGGGGAAGCAGATTCACTGTTACACAATCACGAGCGCTATTGGGCGGGACGCCATTATAGAAAATGCCCTCGTTGATATGTATTCGAAATGTGGGAATATTGAGGGTGCACGCCAAGTGTTTGACGATATGTCTACACGAGATGTCTTCGCTTGGTCTTCCCTGATTTCGGGATATGCACATCTGGGTTTTGGCGAGGAGGCCCTGAAGCTCTTTGAATATATGGTTTCGCAAGGCATGAAACCCAATTCGGTTACCATCGTCGGTGTTCTGCCGGCATGTTGCAGCTCGGTATCGAGCTTGGTCAAAGGCAAAATAATCCATGGGTATGTTTTGAAGAGTGGATTCGAGTCTGATGCCTTTGTAGGGAGTGCCCTTGTGGACATGTATGGAAAATGCGGGAGTATAGACCATGCACGCCAAGTATTTGATGAAATGCTTCAGAGAGACCTTGTGTCCTGGAATGCTATGATTGCAGGCTATGCCCAGAATGGGGATGCTGACGAGTGCTTAAAACTATTGGGTTTATTGGAATTCGCAGGTATCAAACCTAATTCGATCACTATTGCAAGTATTCTTCCAGTGCTTGATGGCTTAGCAACTCTGCAACAGGGTAAGGATATCTATGATTTCATGGTGAGAAGTGGGTTTGAATCCGATACTTCTGTGGTAAATGCATTTCTCGATCTGTATATGAAATTGGGAAGTGTTGAGGATGCACGTCAGGTATTTGATAAGATTACTCGAAGAGATGCTGTTTCATGGAATCTGATGATCGCTGGTTATTCTCGGAATGGGCAGTGTGTCCAAGCTTTGGAATTTTTTAAGCAAATGCAACTGGCAGGTGTAAAGCCAAGCGTGATGACATGGAACTCTATCATTACAGGATATTCCCAGACTGGCCATTATGAGGAAGCGTTCAAATCCTTCAGTGAAATGCAACTGGCGGGTATAAAGCCTAACTCAATCAGCTTGACAAGCCTTCTCTTGGCATGTACCAATAACGCAGCTCTGCAAGAGGGTAAACAGATACAAAATTACATTATAAAAAGTGGTTATGAATCAGATGACTTTGTGGTGAGTGCCCTTCTAAACATGTACACTAAATGTGGGAGTATAGATTCTGCACGACAAGTGTTTGACACAATGTCTGAGACGGATGTGGTCTCATGGAATGCAATGATCACAAGTTATGCCCAGAACGGGTTTATTGATGAGTCGATTGAACTCTTTCATAAAATGCAGCTGGAAGGAGTACAGTCAAATGTAATCTCATGGACTGCAATGATCTCGGGGCATGCTCAAGATGGACAAAGCAACGAGGCTTTGGAACTCTTTCGCCAAATGCAGCTGGAAGGTGTGACGCCAAATTCAGTCACAATTTCTAGTGTTCTCCCTGCATGTACACAATTAGCAGGTCTGCGTCATGGCAAAGAGATTCATGGTTACATACTTAAAATTGAACCAGAGTTGGATGTTTTTGTCGGAAACAGCCTCATAGACATGTATGCCAAATGTGGCAGCATACAAAATGCATATAGCGTCTTCAACAAAATGTCTGTAAGAGATGTAGTTTCATGGAATGCGATGATTGGAGGGTATGCAATGCACGGGCATGGTGAAGGGGCATTATTGCTTTTCCACCAAATGCAACAGGCAGGTATGAGTCCTGATAATATAACATTTGTCGGTGTCCTCTCTGCATGCAGCCATGCAGGCCTGGTGGATGAAGGATGGCAACATTTTCACAGCATGAGTCAAGGCTTTCACATTGAACCAAACAGTGAGCACTATGCTTGTATGGTTGACCTTCTTGGCCGCTCTGGGAACTTCACTGAGGTGCAGGATTTGATTAGCAAAATGCCAGTAGAACCTAGTGCCAGTCTGTGGGGTGCTTTGCTTGGTGCCTGCAATATCTATTGCAATGTGGAGCTGGGCAAATTGGCTGCTGAACATCTCTTCAAGTTAGAGCCTGGAAATGCTGGAAACTACGTGCTGTTGTCTAACATATTTGCCGCAACTGGCAGGTGGGATGAGGTGACACGTATAAGGCAAATGATGAGAGACATAGAGCTAAAAAAGTCCCCGGGATGCAGCTGGATTGATCTCAGAAACGGAGCCCATGCAACTGTTGGAGAAGACATCACACTCTCAAAGGGGGGAAATCTATGCCCTGTTGCAGAATTTACCTGAATCGATGGAGAAGGTGGTGTATCTACGTGGCACAAAATTTTATTGAATGTACCTGACAAGGAGAATGTATATACATGTCCTTCAGCCACAGCTTTTGGACATGTCAACACATGTCCTGGGATTTGGAGTTGGATCATCAAGGACCTCTTTGTATGAAGTTACTACCATGATGCATCCAGATGCCTAGTTCATCTTCAAGATTGCTAGCCTACAGACTATAGTCAGTGACAGCTGATTTCATCACGATGTTACAGGAAATTGAATACATTTTTTTTCTCTTTTTGGTGGGAAAATACTGCTTTTATTAATCAAAAAATACGTACAGAAAAACAAAAGTCATGTACAGACATTGAGATAGTCCCCTAAATGCAGACAGTGCGTGTACAAAATCCTAATGAGCAGCTACAGAATGACTTTCGGCATCTGTGGTAACATTTTACATGTAAGAAGCACAATATGTTAAATTTTGTTATTACACAAGAAGCCAGATGCTTCGTAACAGACAGGTAAATGGAACATTTCCTGTAACTGAAGGAGAGGCATAGAAAATGTATAGAATTATGTAGCCAGATTGTAAGAGATGGGGTATTAGGTGGAACGTGGATCCCCTTCCTCTGTGGACAGATATTATTCTTTTCAGCTGCTGCAAAGAGATCTGATTCGTAATTTTATCTCATTAATCCTTGGGGGATTGGGTAAGATAGGGATGCCAATCATGGGTATGTTTTATTCTTTGTACCTGCTGCAGGGAGCGCTGAGTTAATAAAAGGTTCTCATTGGTCCTCCAAAATTTGTGTTCATTCTTATTTGAACATTTGTTCCTTTTGTTTATTAGCTTGTCTCTTTTAACGTGATATTAAAGCTGAAGGTTATGGTGGGCATGATTAAGAAACAAAGTATTCCTAAATAGATGACTGGATGTGTTAGTTTTTATTAATGTTGAGGACATTAGGTTTAGTTTTTTGTTGAATTTTTGTAGCTATGGTCGGTCTTCATATGAAAGAAATGATAAATACAAATGTATACTTCAAGTCAGTTTCAAAAGAAGGAAATTTTGATTTTTGAATTTTGCCTCCAAAATATTTGGTCGGCTCTAACTGCTTAAGTTGGCCCAGCCCCAGGGATGTGCCCATTGGGGCGCTCTAATTTACTATATAAACTCCATTCATCCTCTTCCATTTGCACAATTCAGATCACCATCTGAGACAGAATAAGAACAAACCTACTGGAAGGATGAATCTGAGGGAGATTGGAAGACTGAATTTCTGATTGAAGGAGGCCAAAATTTCAGGAGGCCGAATTTGTCTCTGGTTGACCAGGTTTGACCTAGGTATGTTTGACTTCTTTTTTACTGAATAGTTCAGATTGTATCTCTTGTTGAAATGGCCAATTTCTTTTAAAAAAAGGTTCCTGGGTTTTTCCTTGGTTAGTGTTTTACTAGGATAAAAATTGTGTCTCTTGTTTGGCTGTCTCTTTATGATCCTATTGGTTTTATTGTTTTTCTGCTGAAGGTTTTCTATGTATAATTGTTTAATGATGAATGTGACACAAGTTAAACTAATGAAGAAATCATTGGAAGTAATTATCAGTCTAGGAAATCATGAAAAATCAGCCTGGTATCAAAGTTATGGTGAAAGAGCAACCTCGGAGAAGTCAAGAAAATTTGAAGTTAGTTATCCTCCTGGGCTTGCATTAGTCCTCCTCATTTCAAGAGACCAATCACATAAGAAATCTCAGACCATCCGAATTTTTTGTTGTCTACTGGTCAAGGTTGAAGATGGACAAAGTTCTGCAACAGGGGGCTGAGAATGCCTCAGTCTAACCTTAGGTGGGCCGAGAAGGCCTCAGAGATGGTTGCAGAGGGCCGAGAGGCCTTAGGGTTGACCTCAGGGTGATTGATCAAGGACGGAAGGACTCAGGAGCTGAGCAAATCTAGGCCTTGCACCTAGAGAAGTCCAAAAAAGGCCTTAGAACTAGGCCACAAAAGAGAACGAGGAAGTGTCTCAGTCAGTGATAGTCTAAAAGGCCTCAGGGGAGATAGCAAAGAGGCTAAGAAACCTCATAAAGTAGCCAGAAAGGAATCTGAAATGCTTCAGCCAGCAAGCCAAGGTTTGAAAGGCTAAGAAGAAGGTCCAAATATCTCAGATAAATGAAAAAGCCAGCAAATTTGTCTTGTGTAAAATTGATTTCATCTAGCTTCAAGAAGAAGAAAATACTAATATAACTTTTCTCAGTAAGGGATAAAGATTACACAGGATTATGAGTTTTTGACAGCTGAGTTGCAGGACCAAAAATGGGCCTAGTTGAAAGATCCAAAAAGCTTTTCCTCAGAGCATTACAAAAATAACAAGGGCCTTGTAGTCATTCTAAAGACTGATACCTGTATATAAGTCTGAGATCAAAGACAAGTTAATCAAATGACTTGACATCTATAAATGTGACAAGGTCAATTATTGAAGGCAAATTATGATCTACAAATACATGATGGGTTCCATGACAATTTTCTGAGAGTACTATCCATGTTTTGCAAAGTTGTTGGTATAGACACAATTTGTTGTTACCTTGTCTAAAACTATATTTGCTGGGAGAAGAACTAAGTATGATACATATAATGGTACCAAGATTATTTTGGCTATTGAAGTTTTTTTTACAAACCTATGTAAAGATACTAACTTTGGAAGATGTGTGTTCAAAAGTCGAGTCTGAAGTTAATAAGATCCAAGCCTCTAATGCCATATACCTTGTACTGCAGTGAAAATATATTGTATGACTGGATTAATATATGGCAGGGTTTTCCTACAAGCATCTAATATATGATCAGAGGGAGCTAAGAAGGACGTTGGAATATCATGAAGACATATTGCTTTCATGAAGTATTTTGACATGACAGTTGAAAGGGCATTCATAAGAAGAAGAGGCCAAGTTCCTCATCAAGTTTGGAGATAGAAGTCCTCTTGAGAAAGCCTAGCCATTTGCATAACTGAAGTTGTCCTTGTAAAGGACATATTATTGCTATTCCTGCAATATTTATGAGAAGGCAGAGCTACTTGGTCTGGAAGGGCCGAAAACGATATTCAGCTGAGAGAACATAGCTGCAAAATTCATTGCTAGTACTGCTGATATGAAAAGCAGTGACCATGTATATTGAGAAGGCATGGGGACTCTATGGTTTTGGACATTTGGATATGGAAAGAAAAATTACAAACTTTGTTTGACTTACAAAAGGTGTAAATGAAAATTTGTAGGGTTGTAGGGTTTATAAACCCTAGAAGGCTTGAGGTCTTGGATGTGATAACCCTAGGGTTAGTAGATAAAACCCTAGAGCTAGACCTAGATCAACGTTTCTGCTGAAAGAAGAAACCCTAGTTCACTCAAGGAAGAAAAGGAAAAACAATATGTTGATAATGAGGACAAGAATGATGAGTTTGCATATGGATGCAAGAAGGCAAGGATCAAGAGGGAGATTCTCTACAATCCTCAAAAGATAAGTACTTTATATCTCTTCCTTGATTATTATTGTTTTGATATTAGTTGGCCCCTTGTCTTTGTTTCTTTTACTGAGTTATTGTCGTTCTTCCATGGGCTTCCTAGTGAGGATTGCAGGTACATCGTGAAGGCTACCAAGGCTCTGGTAGTAGATGGAAGCATTGTGGCAAGATAATTCTCCAATAGTCAGTGATTTGTGGAGAAATTGCACTGACATCTATAATCGTACTCGATGACCAAAAGAACTCCTAGTTCAAAAGGAGCAGGCAAGCCAGCAAGTTTGAAGGATGTCAACATGTTGAGATTTGTAGAAAGTCAATGATGGCTTAAAAGTGGATTTACAAGATCAGGGATTTGGTAGATGGAAGCACAAAGAAGAACAAAGTGGGGATTATCCTAGGAAGAGGGAGGGGACTATGAGGAGATGTTTTCTCTAGTTGGCAGGAAGAAGTGTACAAAGAAAAACTTCTGGATGTTGAGGTACATGAGAGGGGATCTCATATTTACACACTGGAGAAAGCTTTGAATAGACCTTAGGATTAGTATGGATATCTGCGAAATCTTGGTTGATCTTCTTTCTGATGAGAGTAAAAGGACTCACTTGTTAGAGGGAGCGACTATGGCAAGAAGATTTTCTTTCGTGATAAAGGGAATAGTCATGAAAAAGGGAGTTGATTTCTAGGATCGAGATGAAGGATCTTGGTTGGATATATTACTTCTTAGGACTAGAAGTGCAACAAAATTTGGGTGAGATCTTCTTTGGTCAAAAGTAAGTGTATTATTACAGTCCTTCAGAGATTTGGGATGATGGAAAGCAAGTTCATGGCCATTCCCATGATATCCAATTTGATGACGCTGAGTGGCAGAGGGAGCATCCTGGATTGGCTCGGTGGAATTTATTTCAACGTTAGAGGGAACACCCAGTCAGGGTTATCTGAAAGCAATTGTGGTGATGGATTCATGCTGGTCAATTTATGGTTGAGCCAAGGCACCTATTTTGCTTAGTGTTGTGCCAACGTCCCTGGGACTTGAGCCACTTTTTCAGGCCCAGAGCCCAGGTCACTGCCCAGAACTCAATGACACTTACAGAATCCATGATTTACATAATAACAAGTCTTACAAATCAAAACTTGACTCCAGGACTAGGCCTGACCATGCCCAACCGGGACTAACCTTTTGTCAAACACTTGGCATCAATGCAATCTACAGGAAATGAATACAAGATAGAGCATAAAGGGTTGATGACTCATATGGGACTTGACAAGAAGGATCACCACCCTCTTCCCTTAATTGTTTTGACATCAATTAGGTCTTGCATCCATTATTCTTTCAATTACAAGTAAATACACAAAATAACCATGACAATAACCAGTCATATAACCATGCTTATAACAAAAATTAAACCATGAAAATAACAATGAGATACCAACCATTAAAGCCACATACTAACAAGTACAAAAGCAAGAGAACTTAGCTTTTATTAAACATAGGCAAATTCGATCAGGTTCAGGTCTTCCATGTACCACCTGATCATAGACATCGCTGAAACAAATCTTTCTTTTAGCCAGTCACCCCTGTGCCATATTCCAAGCATGAATGTGGGACCTCATGGATAAACAATCCAAAAACAACCAAGGGAATCCAGAGGTTAAACCACCTCCACCCTCACCAAACCATGCTCTCACCAAAACTGGCACCGAGATCACAAAACCAAACCGAGCTAGGAATGCCTCCGGACTCCATCACTATCCTCGAGGAATTTTCCGTTTCCTTGTCTCTCAAGCTAAACCACAATCCACACCAGATCACTAGGGCCTAGACCGTGACACCAGTCTCTCAGGCTTTATCGCAATCCACACCGAATCACTAGGCCCTAAACCGAGACTCCACCCTTAGGCTTTACCATTTATCTCCCCAAAATTGGTCAAAGGATTCCTAGACCTTTGGGATTTTCCTGAGACCACCTCTGCCCTAGATTCTGAAACCATCCGGAAATTTCAAAGCTCAAAACTGAGAAAATAATCCCATCACACCATGGCTATCTAGAAAAAGGCAAGGCTAGGCTGAAAACCATTGTCATAACCCGACAAAACCATGCCAACGATAGCTAAAGAACCATACACCAAAATTCAAAGCCATGCATGTCAAAACCATCTAGGAAATCACACATGCAATATGTTACGTGCAAGTATTCTTGTTGAAGCTGCTTGATCCTGCTCTTCCTTGCTTTCCTTTTCTTTTTGCTTGTTTTTCCTTCCTTTCTCCAAGGCTAGAATGCTCTGTGAAAACTCGAAGTGTCCAGGAGTGAGAGAGAATAATGAGAGAGCTCCAAAACTGAATTGACAAAAGGTTACAAACTGATCCTCATAAGCCTTTTTATCAATTAAGCCTCTATTTTCTTCAATTTCCATTATTTTTCTTCAATTTCCTCCTCACGTGCAATTTGTGACCTTTCACCTCCCTTTTCTCCTATTTTCCTTTATTCTCATAAATAAATGTGCCAAAAATGTCATTTTGTCTTTTTAACACCTTTGTCTTTGCCAATTTCCTTTAGCCATAAACACATCCAATGATGCCCACTATGATTTTTTTGCCCAACATTCAACGTGGAATATGTGTCCCTTAACCGTGGTTTTATTTTTCCTTTATTAACTTTTATTACATGAACTTTTAACCAGGGGTTGTTACAAACCCCTCCCCCTTGAGAAACATTGTCCTTGGTGTTAAACCACACCAAGACCTCAACAAAACCGTTGAAAAGAAAACATATTGTCCATGCAACTTTATAACTTAGTTCGTTGCAGTATTTACAATGAATGACGTGCTCAAAAGCAAAACATCATGACAACATGACAAGGTAACAACCATATCGCTTATTGGAGCTTTATAACTTAGTCCATGGGGGTATTTACATCCATATACATATGTAGATATACGAAAACATCAACAAAACATATGTCAAACCTCAAACCAAAATTATTTTGTCTCAACCAGGGAACAAAGAAGGGTACATGGCCCACATCTGATCTGCCATCTTCCATGTAGATTCTTCAAGCCCAAAGTGCTTCCACTGCACTTTAACTTGTTCCATGGCTCTGTTCTAGAGCATGAGTTGCTTTTGCTGTAATATGCACTGAGGCTTTGGCTGGAAGTTTCCTTCTTGCTCCACTTGCAATACAGACCAATCAATAACATGGTCAACATTCTTTATATACCTCTTAAATAATGAAACATGGAAAACATCATGGACTTTCACTGTTGGAGGCAGTGCAAGTTGATAGGCCACCGATCCAATCCTCTCAAGTATCTCAAAAGGCCCGCAATACCGTAGTGCCAACTTGCCACATGATCCAATCCTCAAAGAGCTCTTCTTGGGCTTGATGTGTAAATATACATGCTCTCCAACCTGAAACTCCTTGAATACCTTGTGCTAATCCGCATAAATCTTCTGGCTATCCTATGTTGCCTTTAGATTCTTCTTTCTAACCTTCATTTTTTGTTCCATGTCTGCCAACATATTTGGTCTAATAAGTACCTTGTTCACTGGATCACTCCAGCTGATGGAAGTATTACAACTCCGCCCATACAATGCCTCTAAAAGACTCATCCTTAATGACTCAAGGTAACCATTGTTGTATGCAAACTCAACCAATGGAAGATACTCCTCCCATCTTCTCCGTTGGTACATCATGTACATCCTCAACATATCCTCCAAGATCCAGTTGACCCTCTTTGTCTGTCCATTTGTCTGCAAATGATAGGTTTTATTGAAGGCCAACTTTGTACCCAAACCTGCAAATAGCTCCTTCCAAAACTTGGAAATGAACTCCACATCTTTGTCTGACACAATCTTCTTCAGAACACCATGTAGTCTCATGATCTCTCTGATGAAAACGTGTGCCACCTCACTAGCTAGATATGTAGTCTTCACTGGAATGAAGTGAGCTACCTTATTCAACCTATCGACCACGACCATAATAGAATCATGTTGTCTCACTGTCCATAGATAATGAAATCCATGGAAATGACCTCCCATTTCCATTCGAAAATTGGAATAAGTTGTAGTAGACCACCTGGATGCTTACATTATGTCTTTACCTACTGAAAATCCAAACATCTAGCCACGAACTCTGCCACTTCCTTCTTCAAATTCGGCGAATAGTAGAATTTGTTTGCTGCCGTCAACATCTTATGATATCTTGGGTGACCTGAGTATGGTTTCACGTGAAACTCCCTCAAGATAAGTTTCTTGAGCTCACTACAATTCGACACATAGATCATGTCCCTTAATCTCACCAAACCATCTGTCGTGAGACAATAGTCTAGATCCTAATCACCTGTACGTGTACCTGTACTTTGTTGTAAAATGTTCATAATCTCCATATACCTGTCATCATGTTGTCTTGCCTGCAAGGTCCTATCCTGTAACTTTGTCCCATAAGAGCTCATAGCTACTATACGATTTACATGTAACTTCCTGCTAAGAGCATCTGCAACTTGGATCTCCTTTCCCTTAATGTATTTGATCACGAAGTCCAATTCACTAAGGGTAGCGAACCATCTAGCTTGCCTGGCATTTAGATTTGGTTGGTCGAATAAGTATCACAACCCACTATGATCATTCATCAATACAAACCTCCTACCAAGAAAATAGTGCCTCCACATCTTCAATGCATGTATGATCGCTACTAGCTCAAGATCATGCGTCGAGTAGTTCTGCTCGTGCTCATTCAGTTTCCGTGACTCATAACACACTACCTGTCCTTCCTAAAAAAAGATTCCACCAAGTGCTCTTTTGCAAGCATTTGTACACACTACAAATTCTTTGTCTGGATCTACAATCATTAGGGGATTTTTGAGGTCTAAAATGGGCCTCCTAAGGAAACTATAAAATAATAGTGGAAATAATAAAATAAGATTAGATTACATCATCAAATTTTAGAGGGAAAAAATACAAAACTATTTTTTCAACTCATATTTTCAACTTATCTCCCTATAGGTTTACTCAAATTTCGAGCGGAAACACTCGTTGGATGCAGATTTTGATTCCTCATTCAGGGAGTACCCATGTTGCATACTTTCGATGGACCTTGCTACACGAAAAATTAGAAATACATGAAAAAACGTGATTGCAATCACGTTTTTTCATGTATTTCTAATTTTTCGTGTAGCAAGGTCCATCGAAAGTATGCAACATGGGTACTCCCTGAATGAGGAATCAAAATCTGCATCCAACGATTGTTTCCGCTCGAAATTTGAGTAAACCTATAGGGAGCAATCACGTTTTTTCATGTATCTCTAATTTTTCGTGTAGTAGGGTCCATCGAAAGTATGCAATATGGGTGCTCATTGGATGAGGAATTAAATTTTGCATCCAACAAGTACTCTCGCTTGAAATTTGAGTAAAAACTTAGGGAGATAAGTTGAAAATACGAGTTGAAAAAGTAGTTTCATTATTTTATTATTTTTTAATCTTTGTACTTTTTCAATCCAAAAATGGTGAATCATTTCCCATGGTTGACATCATCATCTTGAATCTTATTGGTTCTTATAAAGTTTAGTTTGGTTGTACATTTTTCTTAGAAGGCCCATTTTAGACCTCAAAATTCCCCTAATGCTTTAACACTGGTGCATGTGTCAACAACTACTTCAGGTGCTCAAAACTGACCTCACACTCCTCTGTCCATTCGAACTTCCTACCTTTCATTTACAATGATGTGATAGGATATGCAACGCATGAGAAGTTCTTGATGAACCTCATGTAGTAATCTGCTAATTCCATGATTGATCTCACCTCATCCACATTCTTAGGCGCTGCCCACTCCATGATAGCCCTTATCTTTTCTAGATCTACTGTTATGTCTTCCTTGGAAACAACATATCCCAAGTAATGCACCTCTGTTTGAAAGAAGTTGCACTTGCTAAGCTTAGCATACCACTGATGCTCTCTTAGCAATCTCATTACTGCTACTAAATGCTCGACATGCTCTTCTTCGTTCTTGGAGTATATGACGATGTCATTTATGAATACAATAACAAACTTGTCTAGATAAGGACACAACACACTATTCATCAAACACATAAATGTAGCTGGGGCATTAGTCAAACTGAATGGAACTACAACAAACTCATAATGCCCATACCCAGTCCTGAACATAGTCTTGCAGATATCCTCGTTCTTGATGCGTACCTAATGGTATCTAGATCTCAAGTCGATCTTAGAGAACATTGTTGCTCCCTTCAACTGATCAAAAAAATCGTCAATCATCGGCAATGGGTTCCTATTCTTGATCATTACCTTGTTCAATTGTCTGTAGTCAATGCACAATCTGGGAATAACATCTTTCTTCTTTACGAACAACATTGGTGCACCCCAAGGCGATACACTTGGCCTAATGTATCCCTTGTCAAGCATTTCTTTTAATTGCAATTTCAACTCTACCAGCTCGAGTGCTCATCTTGTAAGGTGCCTTCGATGTTGAGTTGCCCCTAGGACCAAATCAAGAGAGAAATCTACTTCCCTGTGAGGAGGTAACTCTGGAGTCTTTGCTGGAAACATATCTTGATATTGTTGCAATACAAGGTATCTCTTGAAGATTTCTGCGTCATCAACATTTTTACCTTTGTCACTAGATATATGTATTGCAAACATCACACAACTTTTTTTGCAGCTACGCTTAGCCTGCATAGTGGTAACCATCATCACTGATGTAGGCTTCTTCTTTCCCTTCAAAATTTTCTCTTCCCCACTATCATCCACACACTCAATGGCCTTGTCGAAACAATCCACTTCGATCCTATGAAGGTACAACTAATCCATACCCACAAGCATACTATATGATCCCAATGGCAGTACATTCAAATGTGTTGTTGTAGGCATACCATTTAACTCAAATGCACAAGCTCTTACCCAATGGTTAACTCTCTTCTTTGTACATGTATCCAGTTGTACCAACCAAGATTTTGCACGCCCTTTTTTCTCAAACCACACTTATCCACTAGGTTAGAATTAATATAACTATAATTAGATGCAGGATCAATCAAAAAAGAAACAACTTGATCACAAAGCTTATCATCCATCTCAATGATAGATGCCTAATGATCTGCCAGCCTTTTGTCCACAACTACATAGATCCGAGGAATGCTATGACCAACATCACCAATTGTATGTGCCTTTTGAGCACTATAGATCTGGGGTCTACCACCCTGATACTATGGACAATCCTTCTTATGATGATCCTTGCCACATATCCAACACTACAACGGTGCTCTACCATCACCTCTAGTTTGTTGCTCTCCATGTCTCTTCTCAGCTGTATTGAACTTCTTGTAAGAGATTACATTTTCTTTCTCACATGCATCTTGAGTTCTTCCCCGCTTTGGTGGCTATTTTCCTTTAACTTTCTCATTTCCTTTCAAGTCATGCTTATTCTCAACTTTGTGCTTCGACTACTCATAACAATGTTTCAGTTTTCAAATGGCCTCTTCCAACAATCTAGGCTCGTCAAACTCAATTCAGTCTTTGTATGCTACTGGCAGTCCAGTGATGAATCTATGAACCTTGGCCTTCTTCTCCTTGAGGTACGACACATATATCAACAGCTCCAAGAACCTACTAGTATACTCATCATTTTTCATGGAACCCATCTAGAACTCATAAAACTCCTTAGCTTTATCATCATAGTACCTTTCTGAAAAATACTTCTTAAAGAGCCTCTCAAACTCATTCCAAGTCAAGTCATCTTCTTGAATACTTTTAAGTTTTAACGTTCTTCACATCTTCCCACCAAATGTCTGCTTTACCCTTGAGACTGAAAGTGGTTATCTTTGCTTTCATGTTCTCTGAACAATCGTGAAATCTAAAGAACTTCCTCATACCAAGCAACCATGCCTACGCATCCTGTGATTTCTTCATCTCTCCATCAAATGTAGCTGGCTTTGCTTTCTTAAACTAATCCGCAAAGTACCCCTTGTCACTCCTATAAGGATGATGACAATGACAATCATAATGCCTGTCGGAACCAAAACTAGAATAGTACATGTGTCTATCACCCCTCCTATCCGGAGTATCCAAGGACCTATCATCTTTGATCGTATCCTCTCCATCTAACCTGTACTCACCATGAGACCTACTGCCATAATCCCCATTAATTTTGTCCTCCTACTCATGGCTGATCTTAAATGGTCCATCACTGTAATTCTGACAAACTAGGAAGTATCACTCCTTTTACCTTTGTTTGTTTCTCCTGTGCCTATATGATTCTGTCGTTGTCTGCCTTGAAACTCTTTATTTATGCCTTCAAGCTTTTTAGTGTCTCTTCCAATTCAGAAGAGTGCCCAACACCACGTTGCTCATCTAATATATAGGGAGAGTATCGGGAACTATAGTCTACCATCTTACTAGTCATCTTTAATATTCTTCTTGCAAGGTATATCATGTCAGCTAAACCAAATCATAATACACCAATGTACCTTAGCATAATTCGGGGAGGATATCTTGTCTACAAGGTCAACAATTCAGCATGATACATGTATAACACAGTCATGACAACACAGAAATATAACACATAAGCATGTAACCATATATCCATAATTCTAACTAGAGTCCAATCATCAATGCATGACCATATCAACTACACATACCATGACCTTATGCATGACAAAAACAACCATATCATTGTACACTGACAATACACGAACATAAAGAACATGTATCATACACCCATGACGACACACTTTGCACAACATCTTCCTTCACATGGCGATATCACTACAACCATGACCAACACCATGCTTATGCAACAAGCACATAAACCACAAGGATGACTAACACACGTGCAACCGACATGAATGCATGACCAACGCACAACTCATCTAGTCTGAGGGGTGAACCATGCTCTGATACCACTCTGTAATGCCCTCTCCCCACATATACCCAAGCAACCAACCAATCGGGGTAAAAATGTTACGAGAAGTTACTATGATATGATTCAACCTCTTAAGTCACCTTAAGGAAGTGGAACCGATGGAAACACACCATACAAACCTTCCACATCAACAACAAGACTCTTGGGAACCATCCCAACCTCTCAGGTAACCAGCCCTCGAGTCCCACTGAGTTTTTAGACCAATTAACCCCTAGACGCTTCCATGATTTGGGCATGCCAGCATCAAGAAGGCTCTGGACACTCCCACTACATGGTATGCTAGTGTCTAGGGACTATTTTTCTCAGTGCCATGCCAGCGTCCTCGGGATTTGAGCCACGTTTTTAGGCCCAGAGCTCAGGTCACTACCTAAAACTTAGTGACACTTTCAAAATCCATGATTTACATAATAACAAGTGTTACAAATCAAAAATTGACTCCAGGACTAGGCCTGACCATCCCCAACCGAGACTGACATTTTGTTGAACACTTGGCATCAATGCAATCTACAAGAAATGAATACAAGACAGAGCATAAAGGGTTGATAACTCATATGAGACTTGACAAGAAGGATCACCACCCTCTTCCCTTAATTGTTTTGACATCAATTAGGTATTGCATCCATTATCCTTTCAGTTACAAGTAAATACATAAGATAACTATGACAATAGTCAATCATATAACCATGCTTATAACCAACATTAAACCATGAAAATAACAATGAGGTAACATCCATTAAAGCCACATATTAATAAGTACAAAAGCAAGAGAACCTAGCTTTTATTAAACATAGGCAAATCCAACTAGGTTCAGGACTTCCATGTACCACCTAACTGTAGACATGGCTGAACCAAATCTTTCTTTTAGCCAGTCATCCTCCTGTCATATTCCAAGCATGAATGTGGGATCTCATGGATAAACCAATCCAAAAACAACTAAAGGAATCCAGAGGTTAAACCACCTCCACCCTCACCAAACCATGATCTCACCAAAATTGGCATCGAGATCACAAAACCAAACTGAGCTAGGAACTCCGGACTCCATCACTATCCTTGAGGAATTTTTCGTCTCCTTGTCTGTTAGGCTTTACTGCAATCCACACTAGATCACTAGGCTTTATCGTGTATCCCGCCAAAACTGATCAAGGGATTCCTAGGCCTTTGGGACTTTCTTGAGACCACCTCCGCCCCAGATTTTGAAACTAGTCGACAATTTCAAAGCTCAAAACTAAGAAAACAATCCCATCACACCATGCCTATCTGGAAAAAGACAAGGCTAGGCTAAAAACCATTGTCATAATTCAACAAAACCATGCCACTGATAACTAGAGAACCATACACCAACATGCAAAGCTATGCATGTCAAAACCAGCTAAGAAATCACACATGCAATATATTACATGCAAGTATTTGCACTGAAGTTGCTTGATCCTGCTCCTCCTTGCTTGATCCTTGCTTTCCTTCCTTTCATTTTGCTTGTTTTTCATTCCTTGCTCCAAAGCTAGATTGCTCTAAAAAACTCTCTTAAGTGTCCAAGAGTGAAAGAGAGAATAATGAGAGAGCTCCAAAACTAAACTGACAAAAGGTTAAAACTAATCATCATAAGCCTTTTTATCAATTAGGCCTCTATTTTCTTCTTTTTCTCACAGTATGGAAATCAATGGTAAGGATAGACCTAACTGTATGGGAAGATATGTCATTGCATGATTGTCTTCGTTTGATCTGCATGATCAGACCAATAAATAAATATAGGAAGGCTTGCTTTGCCTTCCCTTATGAACGATAAGGCGAATCCTTCCCCATCTCGTTGGATGTATGGTTGTTGGGCTTATACGTAGTATATTCATATTGGTTATATCTTCAATCAATATATAGCCATGGGAAAGCATGAAATGCAATGATGGGGCACTCGACTCTAATCAAAGGTTGAAATCGCTCGACCAATGGTAGAGGATGCGCAAGCAAGCTCGACCAATGGGAGAGGGAAAAACATGATACAAAAAAAGTTGCTTAGATTATTTTTGGATAATAATGTATATAATGACAATCATTGAATTATTATTGTTGGAGATACTTGGGAACTTTATGATTATAATATTACCACTGGCTGGGACAAGAAACTTTAAGGTCGAAGAAAACCCGGCTAGCAGAAGAAGACATTACACGGGCTAAAGAAACCATGGTTGGCTTGCTTCAACTTAGATATGCCAACTGCCTTAGAGAATTGATCTTGATATGCTTGTACTTGCATTTTCCATTATTTTTCTTCAATTTCCTCCTCACATGCAACCTGTGACCTTTCACCTCCCTTTTCTCCTATTTTCCTTCATTTTCATAAGTAAATGTGTCAAAAATGTCATTTTATCTTTTTAATGTATTTGCCTTTGCCAATTTATTTTAGCTATAAACACATACAATGATGCCTACTAGGATTTCTTTAACCAACATTTAGCTTGGAATATGTGTCCTTTAACCATAGTCTTATTTTGTTATTAACTTTTATTACATGAACTTTTAACCAGGGGTTGTTATAGGTACAGTTAGATATGGATTGAGATATGTCTCATACAATTGTAGCGATTCACAAATTTAGCTAGGGGTCTACTATGATGAGCGAGAAGCTGACACCACTACTAAAGCAGAGTATATTGCAGTTTGTTTGGCAAGTCATGAAGTAGTGTTGCTTCGGAAGCTACTTGCAAAATTGTTTGATCAAGTGTAGGGGATGATTGTGATGACAAGTCAAAGCACATGGTACAAAAGGAGTAGTGAGGCTCTTATGTATTTCTATAATCAAGCTAGTTGTTGACATTCTGACAAAGCTTCTATCCCTAGATGAAGTTGACATGGTTCTAGGACAAGCTTGGAGTGATTGAGAATGCTTCCTGTTGACTACTGGAGTAGCACCTGATGATTATGTGAAGACTCCATGCCCAAGGATGATCCAGAGGACACTTGTACCATCAGATGTCATCAGTCAACAGAGTTTTTTAACTCTCCTTCTATCTTCTCATCATCTTTCTTCTTTGTACCCAGATTCCACACCCTGCGGGGAATTGTAATAAGTGATGCTAGTATGATGAGTTTCTTGAATTTGTAACAGGCCTAGGATGTGGGACTCGATCAGCAAACGAGTACACCTTGGAGTGTTTTTTTTATCCAGTTAATTATCCCTTCTTTTTCAGAGGCGGATAATTCTCTGGATTTTTTCACTCATTTTTACCCCAAAGCCGAGGTGACGGTTTGAAGATTGAGCCCCTGACACATCTTAGTGTCTAGGGTCGATGTATATTACCATACTAGATCACACAAAAAAGTTTCGTGGAATTTGGCTAGGTCTAAGTAGGATTTTTTAATAGTTAAAAATTTCCCGCAAAACGGGATTTTTTAATTATTTTTTATGTAAAGGCATAAATAAGTGGCCTTAGGAAATGTCTGGGGCGTATGACCACTCAAAATTCATCCTCAGAGGCCCAGCATTCTCCTAGAGCCTACTTTGGGGGTCAAAAAATGACTCAGAGTCCCTCAAAAGCCGATTTTTCAAGTGACAGTAGCAAAAATGAAGAAAAAATTCAAAAAAATGAATAATTGGAAAAATTTATAAATTTTTCCAAAGTCAAAATAAGTCAAATTTGACATGGAAGTCAAGCAAGGAATCAAGGGTGATGTGGCAAGCAATGTGGGGCCCACCACATAAAGTTTCAGGCTCAAGTCAAATAAAGTCAAAGAAAGTCAAAGCAAGTCAAAGTTCCACGTTGAGGTTCATCGTATGGCTGAAGATTCACGTTGATTTAATGTGAAGAAATTAAAGTAAATATGTTAAAAATAAATGAGTGGGGAGGGGACCCACCTCAGCCCACATGATGTACGCATATATTCCAACAGAAATCAGTTATGCACGTGCTCATTACAAAGAAATACGCTCAGCAAATTCAACGCAGCAAGCAATAAACTCCACGCTGGCAGTCAAAGTCCGTACTCAGGTTAACGTGGGCAACTTATTATACGTTGGCAACAACATTAACGTTGGCAAGTCCATACAATAGTTAACGTGGCAGCCAGCTCAGTGTTTAATGTGGGCAGCACATCGTACATATACACTCAGACTTCAACGCATTTATCACAGCAGTCAACTCAGGTATATACGTTGGCAAGCTACCAGCAGTTCACAAGCATTTAACGCAGATTTGAAGCCAGCAATACGCAAGGCAGTCCCAGCATACATGTAGGCAAGTCAACACTGTTTACGCAGATATATTCCAACAGTTTAACACAGGTAGTACACAGCAGTTTAAACGTTGCAGTTCACTCACAGCCAATACAAACAGCAATTTGCAATCCACGTGGGCAGTAAGCAACAACAGTTATCTTCACACATGGACAGTCATAGCAGCCACTTGCCATTCTTCTTGCTACATTGGGATTGTCATCAAGTTACATGTGTCATTTCATTTTTCATTGGGATCATCTCCCATTTCCTTATTTATATGAGCCTTGGGCTCTTCTTGAATGATAGAACGAGCTATTGGGTTGGCGGAAGCTCTGCTGGATTGTGTACTTACCTTTCACATAAATAAATAAAAGTCTTTGGGGTTACTGGCTTCTTTTGTGGCGCATGCTTTGGTTGATGAGGTATACCTGTGTCGTTTGATATTCATTTAATTTCATATTTGCTATCTAGTTGTTTTTCTTTGTGCATTTGCCTGAGGGCATTATTGTCTAGGGAGGAGAGATTTGCAACTATCTCAAAATCTCCTTTGGGCTTGGTATATTTTGTACACTTGTTGTAGCTTGTCATTCTCGGTTGAATGACAAGCTTAACTTGGTCTCTATATGCCAAGTCTCTTTTGCACGAACAATTCGTTTGCAAGTGTTTTCTGTGTTTTCAAGGGATAGGTTGCCAGCTCTATTGGAGTGTGAGGACTTCTTCGGCGGGAATAGTCACCTCCAAGGATATCAAGGGTCCCACAAGTTGTTTCAAGCCAGCAATCTCATAAGACATCAAAAAAGATTTATTTTAAGAGGGGTTTCCTGAGCCCTTTGCTTGTTTTCTATCTTGAAAAATTATCGCATATTTATTCTTCTATTTGAAAGCATTTGTCTTCATCATGAAAAAAAAAAAAAAAAAAAAAAAAAAAAAAAAAAAAAAAAAAAAAAAAAAAGAAAAAGAAAGAAAGAAAGAAAGAAAGAAAGAAAAAGAAAGAAAGTTCCTTTAGGGTTTTAGATTAAATTTTAAATTTTGTTTTAAGTTTAATCTTTGTCTGAAAGGGCATAAACATTTTTTGTGGGAAAATTATTTTTTTTGCCAGATTCAGTTGTTTTCATGTTATATCTTTCACGCTGAGATCTGAAGTTTCAAGTCGAGATACGAATATGATATCTAGTTAATGGTTTATAACTGGTGGTGGTTTGAAGCATTCATCTTTTTTTTAAATCTTTAGTTGCTGGATATCATTTGGGTCATTCAAAGAGCACTATGATCTAACTGATGACAAATGATTGCTGTTCACGTTTCATGTTTCTATAATCATCTAACAAGTAATTGATTTAATAACAATCTCTTAAGGCACTGGTCTACTAAAATCAAATTCATCTAGTGCTTATCTTATCGTGTCTCGTGTCTCCCAACCAACTGTTTGCCAGTGGGTCTTCATTATCTCATAGGGTCTACCCCCCTTAGCCGCGGGAGACAGGCTTAAACGGAGGGATCGGGGATCAGAGTGACAACCCCCGGTCTGAGCGTTGTCGTGCCAATCTGCGCGACAACATTTTATTGCGCCGTTGCCGGGGATAGAGTTTTTCTGTCCTTGGCGTTTCAACGACATTCATCTCCTCATCTCTCATTTTTCTTTCATCTTTCTCATCCCTCATTTGAGCTGGCAGCTTCAAAATTTTTGGCATCTCTTGATCTTTTCATCGCCTTACTTTTCGTCATATCAGCAGCTTCTTTTCAGCTAGTTTCTTTTCTTCTTCTTTTTTCCCCTAGGAAAAAATCGTAATTTTATTCATAATTGATAAAATTACATTTTGTAGATGCCATAGGCATATGCAGATGGCTGATCCTGTAATAATAGGCAGCAGAAAGAGAAAATGCACTGAATAGCAGATGAATAATTCCTGTGAGGACAGGATCCAATAGAGTAACAAAAAAAAAGAAAAAAGAAAAAATGTTCCAGCAAGCCTATTCTTTTCTTCCCTTCTTCTTCTCCACCCGACTCCATCCTCCCGAGTCAGCAGTGGGTGTATTTGTAGCTAGCTGGTTTCCCATGGTGATCATTTGTTGTTCTTTGTCTGATTCTGAGCCCTCCGAGCTATGGTTTCTCTTTATGCCACTTACTACCATTTGCAATTCTTGATGTAGATTTGTAATGATCAACCCCGTATGAGTAGAATGGTTATTTGCTTCCTGAGTTTGTTTCCGTTCCATTTGAGGTTCTGGTTCCATCTGGTTCTCTGTAGGTTCCTCCTTGGTATCATCTTCTTCCGATGGCTCTGTGTGTTGCCAGCCTTTGGGCTTTTTTTGTTGTTTCTTGGTTTTCCTAGGGTCCTTACGGGCTGATGGGCAATTATATTGAAGATGCCCTGTCTGCATACAGTTCCTGCACCGGAATGCTGTGTTTTCGTAGTCAAGCTATTGTATCCATTGGGTATTGTTGAAGTTTAACGTGATGTGGTCAGGTAGCCCTTGACTCAAATCCACTTCTACACATATTCTGGCGAATGTAAAGATTCCCTTGATTGCTCTGTCCTCATCCATTTTTAGGAATTTCCCTAGAGAATTCCCAATGGCGGTTAAAACTTTTTGATGCCAGAAATGCAGTGGGAGCCCGTGTAACCTCACCCATACAGGCATGGTTGAGACTATCATTGTAGTTGCATCAAAATCCGGGAACCAGAGGGTTGTGAAGAGGCCAGTACTGCCCCAGAACCAAGGCCCCTGTTTGATAATACTGTCTCTTTCCTGTTCTGTATCAAATCTAACTATGAAGTACCCTTTAAGGCAGAGGTAAATTTCACAGTTAGGTGTCCATGTTGAGTGGATCCATTGATGCAGGGCATCTGCTTTTGGCCAGAAGCCATTGAATCTACATATGACTGCAGTATTTGATAAGTCAGTGTATAGGTTTGTTACCTCTGTCATTGATACTTGTAGAGTAGGTGCTTCTGGCTTTTGTTCGACGATATAGGGTCCTGGTAGTTCTGTTGTTGGTGCTGCTTTGTTTCCCATTTTTTCTCCCGTTCCTTTTACTGCATCCCGAAAGGAACCTGTATTTTTAGAGCTGGTTCCAGAGCTTCCGCCACGCAGTCGGAGGGTTAGATTAATGGTTGAATCATTAGCTATGCCATAGTGTTGCAGAGTTTTGTTGTCTTGCAAACTGAACCCAGAGTATATGAGGTTTTGTAATCGTTCTGGGATTCCATGGCGGCCCTGTATTTTATTTTTTAGCTCCTAGATGCTTGTTTTCTTCCTGATCCGCAAGCAATAGTGTTTTCCTTCAATCAATTTGATGAAGATCTGTATCAGATCTGCATCTGTATGGATTAGATCGGTGCTGTGGAGCCTTTGTAGAGCCAGATCTGTACCCCTGCGCAGTGGATCGCTCCTATGGAACCCTGTCTTTGCGAGATCTGGTCGGTTCGATCGCCTGAGAAGACTGCGCATTGTTTCACTGGTGCCCCCTTCTCTATTCTGTGGTGCGACGACATCGTAGATCTGTTCGAGTACCCTAGCCTGTTTCAGATCCGAGCCGCAGAGCCCTCCTCAGCAACCTGTATCTTTTTTTCCCTTCAAAACGGGTTCTGTACGCAGAGACAGATATTTTCTGTGATTCCCTGATCTCGTGCCGCACCGCGTGCTTCACCTTCAAATCGGCCTGAGATGCCGTTGGCCTGAGCAATACCCTGTCTTCACTGGTTCCGCGGAGGTGAACAGGGGCAGCAGACAAGGGGTCTGCGGCTAGAGAAGATTGAAACGAATAGTATATGGCCATGGGAGTGCGAGTGTCGCAGGTTCGATCCCGGGTTCGAAAAAATCCAGAAAAGGATGAACCTCTCTTATTTTCAGCTAGTTTCTTGTTTGGGTGGCGACTCCATTTTCTTATTTTTCCCAGACAAGAAGCCTCCCTCATATCTGCATGTTGGTTTCTTTTTGGATCATAGAATTAGATTCATTGTTCAAGTGGTGACTCCACCTCTTTCATTTGTTAATTTTCTTGAGCAAAAATCTCGTTCTATCATCCATTTGGTCCCTTATTATTCATCATGGACTATTCGTTTAAACCATGTCATTTTGATGACCTCCATGACATTCCGAAAGTGGCCATTTCTAAATTACCTTTTTTCTCAAGTGGTGATTCAGTCGCTGTAAAAAGGCATCTATGTTTTTTCACTCGCATAATGATCATATATTGTAGACCCCCTCAGTATAATCATGAAGATGTCAAAGTGCGTATTTTTGTCTTTTCCTTAGAGGGTGATGCTTTGAATTGGTTTAATAATTGTCCTGAAGGTTCCTTCACTTCTTTACAAGATATTGTCAATGCTTTTAAAGACAGATATGGGTATCCAGATAGTTCGCCTTGTGCCCCTAAAACTGTGCAACAGAATGAAAAAGCTCCAGCGGTCAGCGAAAGATTCCAAGACAATTCTTCATGTCAAAATGTGCCATCCACTTGTACCATTACAGATCAGATTCATGATAATGGAAAAGCAGGGACAAATGACAATGAAAAGGAAGGTCAAAAGCAAATTATACAAGAACTAATGTTGCTGGTAAAAAATATGGAGATCAATCAAACTAATTACGCCAATGATGTGAGAACTTTAT